>JABJVR010007848.1:0-47659 GCA_025773905.1 Chitala chitala | reverse complement strand
TGTATTTAACCCACGCCCCCCACCCTGTAAACCCCACCCCCCCCACTGTAACACAGCAGCAGCCAAGGTAGAGATGAGCACTCACAGATGGTGAAGGCAGTGACCATGTTCTCCTTGTTCGAGGTCGAGTCCTCCAGCTGAAGGGAGGAGTTCACCAGCACCAGGCTGCTGTCCGGCCCCAGAGACACCTCAGCGGTGATGGGGGACACAGTGACAGGCTCCAGGCCCATGTTGGATGGTCCATGAAGGGGCACTGGCTCCAGCTGAGGTGGGGGTGCCATGGAGGAGTGGGGGTGTGAGCCTGCTAGCACCACACTCACTACACCTGATCCTAACGATCCTGCTGGATGCAATGTGTCAGCCAGGCCACCGCCAGCCCCTCCACCTGCTCCAGCGCCACCCACCCGGCTCCCCAGGTGGTCCTGGTCCATAACCCCAGAGAGCTCCAGGCCAGGCCCATGCAGGGGCATCACCCCTGCTGAGGTGTCCACTGCACCCAGGCCATCATGGCTCCGTGCCCGAGCCCCAAGCTGCTGCGTTTCTGCCACCACACCTTCCATTGTGGCCAACTCATCTGCCATACCATCTGGAGACATGGGGCTGCTCACACGAGACTCCATGCTCAGCCCAGGGTCGAGAGGAACCTCATGCGCCCCAGCCTGGTGAAGGCTTCCCTGACCCCCCACCTGTCGAGAGTCTAGGGCTACCAATCCTTGCTCCAGTGGTCCGCCAGGACCTGTGTAAGGGTCCAGGCCTGAGGGGTTGTTGCTAGTCACAGAGAGTGTCCCATCCATGTTAAGGCTGCTCGGGTGGATGTACTGAGGTGGTGGACGGTCTGCCAGGTAGGAGAGTATACCTGCGGGGAGGTGTGAATAAATACAGGCTAGAGAATAACAAACACTGCATGAACCTAGGACTGACTACTAAACAAACGTGTCTTGTGAGTTCTTACAACACCTGGAAGGATGTGTCGGAAATAGCTGCTCTCCAGGTGGGGGTATGGAGGAGGGGGCAAAGAGTAATTCCTTTCAGGCAAGCCACACATAACCCCTCTGTCCCCTATTGGACCCATAGGCAGCATCAGAGAGAGGGCAGAGGGCAGGGACCCCAGAGAAGGACCAAGATTGGGAATGGCCACAGGCATGCCTGAAAAAAAAAAAAAAATGCTGCTTAGAAAGGGCCTGTGGGTTTATCACTTCAGCACTTAATGAGTGGAAGACCTGTGCTGGTGTCTTCACCTGGAGTGGCAATGGGGTTGTGAGGTGGCGAGGTGGGAAGACCCAGGTGACTGCTGCTCACTTGGGCAACATTCAACTGCTCCATTCCCACTGGGCTCAGGTTTATGTCATTCATCCTGAAGGTTCAGGGCTAGAACATAACACAGAGTTAGCGCGCTCTGCTTCAGAGGGCAATGCCTGCTGACAGAGCCAAACCTTTGCAGAAAGCAGAAATTACCTGATTTAAGGCGCTTCTCTTTCACATTATAAACGCTCAGCCTTTTTCAGGCTACGGGAAAAAGAAAATGCATCGTCACCCATGTGTCTCACCTCGCTTTGTATCTCTAATTCCATTCTAAGCCTTAATAAACGTATTAAATGTATGTACACTTAATTTTTTTCATCTTTATTTAGCGTTTTCATCTATAAACTAGTACCAAAGCTGTTACAAGGTGTGCACAGGTTATCACATATACTAGGTTACATCAAGCTTAAACGCACGTCACTAAGTGCATAACTACGCATCTAAGACGTCGTTTTACCATATTTTACGATTATTCTATCAAAAATACTAGAGAAAGAAGCACATTACTCCGGTGTACTTTAACGATACTGTCCAACAAAACGACTACACAGTAGCATACAAGACACAACCTACTAAATCACCGATAAACTAAGAATTCACACGTGTATGAAGTGCATTATTAAAACCAATTCGCACTAAAATACAGAAACAAACACAACGCAGGACTAATAACAGTTTAACAAACCTTATAGCCAATATAGCTGCTAAGGTCGATCAGCTGCTGACCAACAGCGACCAAACAACATGGCTAGCGAGAAACGCAAAGTTATATATTGAAATATCTCTCTGTTCTGCGTGCAACAGGAATATTACATGAAATATGAATATAACGTAAAACTAAGAAAAGTATGATTAATCCAACCAACACCAAAAGCCCACTGAAACGACACAAAGAATAAATCATTAAATTAGCTTGACAGGGCTAGCAAAGCTACAAAACCGACAAACCACTGAACTGCAAAATACGCACAAACAACATGCTGAGAAACAAAATCTGCTGCTCTCATTAGTCGCTTTAATCAATACGATACTAAGACTACCATCAAAATACACCAAAAACCCCATTAACACATATAAAAATAACATATTACCCCTCTGCCTGTAACTCCTCTACAGTCCATCTTTTCGCGAATGCATAAACTCATTGTAATGCGCATGCGCCAAAATAGGGTCCCTGTTAAAGATAAGGCTAAACTAAAAAAGGATATTTGATAAATTAAAAGAAAAACATTTACAAAAAATATATGAACTATAAATAAACGATAGACTTATTTTACGTTAAATTTTGTTAATGTAGTATGATGTGACACCTCACTGATGTATTTAAAAACTGCATGCTTTGTTGAAGATTAAAGTTTGGCAGAAGATCCCTTAACGCCAAGCCAGTGTACATGCTCGCTTCAGATGAGTTCCAATTAACATGCGTCTTACTAATCAAAGTGAAAACTGCAAAACATCCTTAAATTGCAAGGAGCTACAGTGTTGGTCGGAAAACACAAAGGCTCTTCTAATACAACTTTTCCTTTCGTGTCAAATGATTCCTTTCTGCATTTCATTTGACTTAAGTTCCATTTACCTTGAAAATTTAAACAGTTTATTCTATAATAATAAAGTGCGATTAAAAGATCAACTGACATTATTATTTCTATATAATTGTATCTTAGGTACATATTTTAAATATACTTACTTTGTGTAAATATATTTACAATATGACTGACAGCGAGTGTATTCTAGGAATATGACTTTCTGTTGATGAGTATATGCCGAAAACGGAGGAAGAGAGAGGGTTAACCTTACAAAACAAGATCTTATCACATTTTGCTTCGCAATCTGATTTATGAAATAATACTGAAAAAAAAATAGACATGCCTACTTATCTTTTTCTGCGTCCGTGCAGAAGGTACAATATCACAGCCGCAGTATCAGAGTTCAGGGCAAGGTTTGTGTGATAGTTTTTCGAATGCTTCTGACGCCGTCAATGCGCGGTATTTAGTGAGCATCCTATTCTGCCGTGGTCTGAGGCTCGTGCGGATAATGTAAGCATCATCAAGGTACGATCTGCGTGATTTAAGGTATTTATGTTAAATGCAAACAAAAATGAAAGTATACAGTGGAGCAATTAATGATGTTTTTTATTTTAATCAAAACAAGTAAAATACGTGTACATTATCTCCATTCTCTCTGTTATTGAAATGTTACTTTAACAATTTTCCACCTTGTTTTCCCGAAATGTGAAACTCCGGGACAGCCTAAAGCAGAAAGCAGCTTGTTTTCCTTTGAATTGTTTCGATGTCTTTGGACAGGACTTTTCTAAAAAGGTATTTCGCTGTTTTCATTTACAAATTATGTTTCAGAGAAGGAACAATGGGCTACATTTTCTATGCCATTTGTTATTAAAGGATATGCCTTCGTTTTTTCTCAGGTAAATGATTATTAAATTATTGTAATTGCTTTGCAGACACATGGCGTCAGACCACAAGCAGAGTTTTTTGGAGCGCTTACAGTATACGCGATCTATAGCGCTTGGTCTCAGGAGGGACCGTCACAGAGCATCTTTTGTAGATGCGTTTGGAATTCCCTTCCACTTCGACTCGACTTACCTGGATCCCACCTGCTGTCGTGGTTACACGGGACAGTTCTCTTACCTGCCGATTCCTGGACATTTGGGTGTGTACGACTGCTCTTTCGAACCCGCGTTCATACGCAAGCGAAATGAAAGAGAGAGGCAGCGAGTTCGGTGCGTGAACGAAGGGTACGCAAGGCTTCGGGAACACCTCCCCGAGGAGTACGAGGACAAGAGACTAAGTAAAGTGGAGACGTTACGTGCTGCCATAAATTACATCAAACATCTACAAAGTCTATTAGACTTGCATGTGACTGCCGATGGGAATGGGGGATTGTCACCTGAACGCGCAGAAAGTCCGGCCAGCACGTGCCAGCAAGCAGATTTCAACAGCGACGGAGAGTCCAAATGCAGTTTAAGTGAATGAGGAGAAATGCATTGATGCAACGTCTGTTAGGTTCAATGCACGGATTGCCCTTGACAAGCAATCGGTACAACACCGTAAAGATTGCTTGTCTGAGGACTGATCTAGTGCGACGTGTTCCGTGGTCACATCTGATTCACAACTAAAAGGTGTGTTCAGATGTATCTTTAACTGCAATGAGAAACGGGTGTGTAGCAGAAAACCCTGATTATTTTAAACTTACGTATCGCTGTAGTTGTATGGAAATGTTCTAAATACATATTTAAACATTTTCTTTTATTTTTAGATGTACGCGTATAGTTTATACAAGCGTTAGTACAAGGTTTGAACATAAAGAAACTGAATTTTATGGGTAGGCTACAGTGTATGATTTCTCACCTACACAATGTTCATTTATTTTTAATGTTATTATTTGAAGGAATGAAGTCAAGAATCACAGAAAAACAGAAAAGTGGAAAAAAAATTATCCAGACTACATACTGGAGCTAGTGTGAGACCTTCACTGGCTTTTAAATCTAGACTTCAGTCATGCTCAAAATTTTCTGTAAAACCTACTCTGCTGTCCACAAAACAACATTTAGTCAAATGGGAAAATCTTGTCGACTTTTCCCAGAATTAAAATGTACAAAGGCAAGCAAGAGCAGTAATTTACACACAGAAAACCTGTAATAACGACAGTTTTTATAATCGTTATTTTCCCTGTACGTGAGATACATTATTTCCTGATTGTTTTCCTTATTATATTGCACCTTAAATATTTTACTACTTTAAATAAAGTTTGCATACTACTCATATCTTAAAAAATAAACTGTAAAGTCCTTTGGTTTTTTAATTTAGACTTTCCAGACAAAGTCATTCAAAGTACCTAGAAATTTCTCCAGCAGAGCTGTGTGTGTTAAATGTGTGCTAAAACCATGCTCTGTTTATCCAGGCACAAGTAAATAATCACTATTTTTATACCTGTGTCTTTTCCCCCTTTGTTTGGTCTGAAAACCATACTTGACAATTTAATTTTTTAAATCATATTTTTATTGCTCTGTAACCTACCTGAGCTAGTTTTTTATTATTTAATATTTATTGGCCTGAGATCGTATTCCACATCCAGTACAAAACCAAAAGGTCAAATGAAACCAAAGTATACAATAGACTGAGAAAACATTTAATAATAAAAATTGTGGAACAATTTGGGAAAAAGCTATTACTGTTAAATGAATATTAATAACAAAAAAAAAAGAAAATGCTGTCATCACCCATAAAAGTGCTAATAATTATTAAATGACTAACATTAAAAATAGCAAGTCAATTTTAAAATGTAAATTTAAGTGTTAATGTGCTTATTTTTCAAGATGTGGAAACGATACACTTTTTGTTCAAGTGAGCTGATTACTTACATGCCAAAAAAAAAAAAAAAAAAATCAAAGTTCCAGTCAGCCAATAAAAGTATAGTTCAGAAAATGAAATGCACCTCAATAAGTACCACCATGGCTGATATTGTTCAAGTCTGTAAAAACAGCATTCCGAAATTTACATTGCATGAGAACTGCCATAAAGCACCGCTACGTGGCATTGTATGATATTTACATTTTGCTGTTAATGTGAATCACTTTAGTGGTACAATGTTTAGTACTGAAACCCCTCTTTATCCAAAGACACATCTAAAACAGTTTTTCAAACTACATTCACATACCTCAAAAACAGGAACTTGACAGTGTTAAGGAATGCATTTTGCCAACAATCCCACATCCCCCAGGAGGAAGTTTATGCATAAACTTAAAAAGCCACAAAATGCCCCCTTATTCCATTTACATTATCCCTTCAAGTCAAAGGCAACTTGCAGAGACACAGCCCTTATTTGCCAATACATCTAATAAGTGTAAAAACTGGGCAAAGACAGAGAGGGCGGCACACCATCACAGTAATACCTGGAGTCATGCAGGTAAGGAAGAACAGTTTTTCATTGTCAGAGAAGCATGAAATCTGATCAAGAACTGCTCGCTGCTATACATGAATTTGAGCCAGTAATTAACACTGTACACGCACCCTGGGCTTGATGGTTCAGTGAATGGCTTTGGAGAAGGAACAGCAGCTACTTACATGAAAGCCTTTCCCATAATGGCTGTTTTCACTTAGATTCTGATCAAATACAAATACCAAATTCCTTTCCTTCATCCTGTGTTTGAACATTTTGAGTTCAATTTTGTTAGCTTTGAGCTTGTAGAAACTGTTAAGATATGGATTTTACTTTTTTGTATACTATTTTAGCAACATTTAAAAAACAGGTCTACTGGGTAAAATACTGAGTTCACAATTCCTAACTCACATATTAACTAAAACATTTGTACAAAATTTTGACAAATACTTTCTGGTTAAGATTTCTGACAGTATATTTGTCTATTTAAATCCTGTTTCAATCAGACTTCTTGGTCTTCATTTTGGTTTAATAAAGTTCTTTGATCTGGACTCAAGATGCTTATGGCTATATTGACTGTTCCAAAAACAAAGGACTGAGATAAATGAGAAAATGCTGGGCTTCCAGTGACTTTATAAGATGTCTCGAACTGAAAGACCCCATAAGCAAAAATAAAACGTGGTTGTGTACTTCATGACAGCTACATTTAATGTCCATTTTTAGTTTGCATTTTAAGCTGCACTTTCTCCTTTGTGTGGATGTTTTGGTTGAATAACATTTGACACGTTCACAAATTGCCACTCACCATGAGATTGTAGGCAGTCTACAGTGAAGCAAACAACCCCAGCAAGTCTGTCCTCTCTGGGTAAACATAATCTGAACATTAGACAGAGCACCTGCATGAGCTGGGTATACATGCATTGAGGACGTCAATGGCACTACTACTTGGATACACTGCAAATCAAGATATACACTGCTTGAGACAAAATAAAAACAAATATTTGGAAACACATACTTGAGTACAAGTGGTAAATGCCAGGAAGAATGCAATCTGATTACAGCTGTAATTATAACCATTTTTAGATGAATGGGCAAATTGAGTGTGTACAATGTGTGGAAGGCTGGAGTGAGCAGAGCTTCCCTAACAGGGGCTCACAGCACGATGTGTGAGACTGAACCCCATGGCAGTGATCGCATGCACAGATAGTGCTTATCAGGACAGGCACTGTCAGTGCTGGTCGGACCACCGACGGAGGGAACCGCTACATGTTGTGACACAAACCTGGCTCGGCCTGACGATCTGAGCTGAGTCAAATCCCACCACGAGCTTTTGATAAACAGTCAAGTATTCAGTAATGAATGTCTGGCATGACAATACTTGTGTTAGACTGCTCCATTCAACCACCCATCCATCCATCCGCTTAGCCTTTGCCTTGTCATGGGTGTCTTGCAGCGTATTCAGACAGGCTAGGGAGCAAGGCAGTGTACTTTATGGACAGAGTGGCAACCCATCACAGGTAGACTGCTCTAGTTAAAAGACATTTCCCTGTTTTCACAAAGGCATA
The DNA here is from genome assembly GCA_025773905.1 of Chitala chitala. Lineage (NCBI taxonomy): Eukaryota > Metazoa > Chordata > Actinopteri > Osteoglossiformes > Notopteridae > Chitala > Chitala chitala. The sequence continues at coordinate 39,896 of JABJVR010007848.1, read as the reverse complement.
GATGAAATTGCATCAGATGGGTAATGAGTTCAATAAATGTTTTCTGCAACACAAAGCAAATTAATGAATCATTCTTAGAAGCATTAACTACTTCAATTGTCTTCACCAGTTAAGCATTGGATGGCTTCTAAATCACTTTACCAGTTATGTAGCATTAGGTAGTACATACATAAATACATATTATACATTTTCTATATGGTATCAAATTAAAATACTGCATTTTTTTTTAAATAAGCAATAAAGCAACGTGTGCACTCTTGCTTTCTCAGTACACATGCTTTTACCAAGGAAATTTTTAACCTTATAGTCTGAAGCAAAATAATGCCAGTAACATTTACATATAAAGAAATTCTAGTCTAAATTTATGACTGAAGGCATTAAATCCAACAATTATTTTAGTTAGCCAACCTACAGTTTGTTAAAATATATCTATGTTGCTAATATTTTGGCTGGCTCAGTGGGTAACACTGTCCCCCAGAGACGCTCATTTGACTCTGGTGCTTGGCACTGAGTGTCTACAGTTTGTATGTTCTGCCTATACGTTGTGGTTTTTCTCCCACATTTCCAGAGGGATGACGATGATCAGATGGACTGGGCTGTCCAATCTAAACTGCCCTTAGTACGTGTCCTGAAGTCTGGGATAGGCTCCACATCACCTATGACTCTGCAGCAAATAAGCAACTGGACAATGAATGACTGGTAATTCCTTGGTGCTTTTTGAACCGTCAGTGATAAATAGAAAACAAGGATATTCTGCCCTCTAGTGTATCATTACTGTAATTGATGATTAAAATGCCCACTGTATTTTAGCATTACTGAAATTCTCATGTAGGTTAGGAGGAACGCTAAAAGGCTATACGGACTTCAAAATGCCTCAAAACAACTTATAGCAAATGACAGCAAGCAATGAGTACCTTTGAGTGCATATATTTAAATACAAACCATAAATTCAAACATTCCAATAGTTTTAAACTTTATTCATTTTACATAATTTCAAATTAATCCATTTGAATTACTAATTCTACAAACAGATTTCTTATGGACATTGTATTTACATTATGTCTAAATGTACATGGAAAAGACTGACAGAACTTCAATGTAAAGTCTACAAAACATGAGATACATTTTTACTGTACCTCTAATTTTTCAGATACCTTCAAATATCCAAAGTGTAGTGTCTATAAACTATCAGTAGATAACCTGTCTGCAATGTGACTGTAATCCCTGGACTTGACTGTAACAGTCCATCAGTTAGGTTGTAGCTCCTGGAGCTCCTGAATTAACCTGCTCTTCTCTTGCTCCAGTTTGGAAATCTTCTGACTCTTCTCACTTACCTCCTTTAGACAAAAGAGACATTACAGGTCATTTCCCCATTGATAGCACAGGTTCCTTCCTGCTTTAAACGGCATATGTAGCTGGAGTCAGTGGTTGCTGAGAACTTTTCTTTTTTAAATAGCTGCAAGTCTTTGTGCTTAACACTAGATACATCAATAGAAAGATCAGTACAGTTGCATCTACTGGCCCTAAATGCAAAAGAATATGATACAAAGCAAATCATGGATGTCTGAAAAATCAAACCGATTATGTGCACAAATGAACAAAAAGAGTAGAAAATGAAATGATTGACATGTTCAGGCACCTTATTAATTTTATCACTGAATATAATAGCATTCTATAATTCCTCAAACAAGCTGAACTGCAGTCACTTGTATGAAGGATCCAGCTCTGCGGTCTCAGTGATATTCGCTAATCCATCCACACCTGTATAAGAACAGCGTTCCGCCATTGAAGACTGGAGTCAGAATTCACATCCCATTTAGGTCCTGGGATGCCCACCACATTGGGATGGCACATCAGGTTACCCAGACTCCCATTTACTCTCTGGATGCAAGACCTCATTAGACAGCCTCTGGACTGAGTTTCCTGGAGCTGGAAAGCAAGTGAAAAGGGCAACCGATCTTACTTCAGGACAGCAGGAATTAACAGGAGTTAAAGAACCATTCATGTAAGACTGAGGAGGCTCTCTCATATTTTACACCGGGGAAAGGCTGTATACATGGGTAGCACTGTTATTAACTCATACATAACTTTCTCACCATATATGTGTCACAACCAAATAAAATACATGTACAGGAGATGTTTTACTTTGATATGAGTGTTCAGTTTGTGACTGTAGCTCAACACGCAGGTCTCAGAACACACCAGATCCCCAGTATAGCGCCCAGCGCCACCCTGTTGTTCTCTGTTCTGTTGCAGTTGTTGGTGGTACCAGATTTGGGCCTGATCGAGAACCTGCAGCCCAGTCCAGAGACAGTCCTTCTCCTGCTCAAGGTCTTTTAGCCTCTTCAGCTAAGGGTGAGAGAACTGCATTGGCTTATGGGACACTCCAGCTCAGTAATCTAGCCAGCAGCATTTGACTGAACGCCTTTTCCAGACAGAATACACTTTGATATGGCACCAAAATAGAATGATCACAGCAAGTTAATTTAAGGCTGGCACTTCCCCATCTCCTGCCTTGTGCACATTTCCACTTCTATGACAACATACCCTAGGCAGGTCTCCAGTCAGAACAAACCCATTAAAGAACATTGTGTCCACAAAGAACAGTAATTAGACAAAAGATTGTGCAGTTTAAGTTGGGTTACAACTGCCGTGTTCTGTGATACTTTTACCAACAACTACTTAATGAATGGGATCTGGTTGAAGCAAATAAAATGTAAGATGGAAATGACTCCAGTTCTAATGTAGCATTTAAACTGGATGGAAAAACTGTAAATGTCTTCTAGCAATACCACAACGTATAATAGTATTTCAGTAGAAATTCTTTGTTTTGTTTGAATTGACTGAACAGTTCACTGTGACCTCTGCCTGTATGCCTTCCACATTAAAATAATTTAATGATTTCAAGTGTACACTGTGAACTCTTCGCCTCTCCTCACACTGCCCTAACACACTCCCAGTCTGACAGTGAAAACCTATGACATAATTCCATGTATTTAGGAGGTTATGGTGGGGTGTGTTCTTACAGGTCAAATATGGGTGGGAAAATGAGATCATCTGGTACGGTACAAAATTTCACATTTTAAATTTATGATCCAAATACATTTTAATATCAAAAACTTATAGTAACTCATCCATTTCCTATACTGTAGGCACACAAACTAAGATTACACACAAAGAAATACATCTACCCACAAACAAGACTTTAAAAAATTCTCTAAATTCTCCAAGAACTTCATTCTTACATTTTTCTTAACCACCCTTACAGAACCACATGCAAAACTGATAAGAACTAAATTTTAAAAGCCAGACTTATAGCAAGTGAAATGCATAAACAGGCAAACATAGGCACAACAAAATTAAGCAGGTGCATTGGCTGCAGCAAGTCACAAACACCCCAAATACAGTCACACATGGAACCAGCCTTCCTTCTACACCCTACATTCCATCACCATCAGTTAAAACAAACCATTGTTTCCGTCTCCCCTCTGCTACATTTCTCACCCAAAGAAAGAAGTGCAGGGCATCTAGGCTCTTCAGGCTACTCTGGAGAGGGATAATTACCACAGTGTAGGACCCCGGACAGGCCATGAGGGTACCCTACACCGGGACTGAGAGAACTAATCAGCAGAGCAAGGCAGAGTCACACTGAGGAGACGAGTCATGTGTGAGAGCGAGAGACACATGCGCAAGAACTAGAGCGAGCGAGAGAGAGAGAGAGAGAGAGAGAGAGAGATGCAAAGAGGGTGAGATAAAAAACATTCCACGAGTCACTGCAAATGCCAGTATATCAAGTATATTACCAGCTAAGCTGGCAGAGAATAAAATAAATGGCACAAAAGTTTGAAAGAAAACGCCGCACATGGAAGAGTCATGGAAAAAGCAAATCTCCCTGGAGAGGTGCAGAGCCCTGCTGCTGGAACTGTCACTCAGGTTCTGCAGCCTTCTCCTGTTCAAACACGCCATGGAATGTGACAATACTTGGGAGTGAAAGAAAAACACCAAGCCACGTCATTGCCTTGGCAACAAGTGAAAATGATCAACAGATTCAATAAACAATTTAGTTGTTTCACCACTGGCAATTGTTCTGTTTTGGTCATTTACACATGTAGTAAACTATCAATCAATCAGGATTAGTTAGGAAATATTAATGCTTGTGATACTTCATTTATATTATAATTAGTACTTTCTGTTTCCTTTCAATTTTTTTTGTGTCAGGAACCTGCAAACATAAAGGACATCAGCAACAAGGTTGAATTTATACAAGCTAGATAACATCAGGACTATTGTACTGCATGCACTACTTCATACACTCATTTTAGTTGTAGTTACATTAAACACAACCAAACATGAGAATAATGTAGTCTTGTCTACATGTTTTTTAAGACAGCAGGGACTAATGAATGAGATTGCCTTCACTGGAAATGTCAGGAGTGGTAACAGAACAGAATATTACTTTATATACTGAACTGCTGAGTTTGCAATTAGGGGTAATAGAATACAGATGAAGCTCAGCAGTGGTCTTTAGGTCACAGTCAAACAGAGCTTACATAACTAGAAGAAACATTACCAGCACTGATCTGGAAACAGTGGAAAGAGCAGAGGTCAGTCTATGTTTTAAACAAGCACTTGACAAGTTTGACAATTCTCCCAGTATAACGAGAAAAACCACCGACAATGAGGTTTCTACATAATTGAAGAGACAACTGAAGCTGTCATCAAGAAACCCGTCTTACATTTTGTACAAAAATTTGACTGGAAATAAAATTCATATTTAGCAAGACGTATATTTTTCCCATCTCAGTGATAAAATGTTCCAGACCTGCTGGATTTTTTTATGTAAGTATCCCGGTAAGTATGATATCCTCCTCTGAAGACAGGACCCTTTCTGTGCCTACTTTGGTTTCTCACCTTTACTTTGAAGCAGAGTAAACATGACAAACAAAAACATTAATTGTCAGTAAAGTTCCACATCACATTCTAGGCTCCAGCTTTTCTGTACACACTTATGACTTTGCCACTGCTTTTTTCTGTGAATGACAGAACATGCAATCTTGCTCTAAATCTTTCAGCTTTTATTACATTTAAAAGAGATTTATTTCAGGGTGATATTTAACATTTATTTTGTTGCCTTTTCTGCACATCCTCTTAGACATTTACTTAACATCTAACACACGCAGCCAGCAAACACTATAAACAGAATTCTTTAGCACAAATTTTAAAGAACGTATCTTCTGTCTAGGTCAATTTATCTGCTGTCATGTGAAACAGATTCATTACAAGAGAGGCACTTCTACACTTTCAGTTACTCTTTTGATCCAAATCACCAAAAATAAACACACACAACATTGTAAAGGGACAGGCGGATTTCATTTGCTGTGGCAGACAATTATCACTGGCAGCATACAATTATGAGTCATGAGTATACTTCATGAACAGGAACTCGTGCCAAGTAATATTCTGTTACAAACTACCCCTCTTCTTTACAAACACTCAACCAACAAAGTATCTGAATGTAACCCAAACACTTAAACATGCTAAAACCAATGTAGATAAACCAGTTACATTATGCAGTAAAACGTGAACTGTTTTTCCATAAAATGCAGAACATCGTCTGGTCACAGCAGGAAAAGCAAACGTCCTGAAATAAATGAGTGAAGCATCCTGAGAGGACCACGTGCTGGCTCTGCCCCAGGCTACATGTCCTCTCCCTCTGTGCCGGGGTCTTCGCTCAGCGGGTAAGGGCTGAGGTCCAGGCTCAGGAGATGACTGAACATGCACTTGTCAAACTGCGAGAGCATAACACAAAAGCACACCATCATCATATATTTCTTCAGTTCAAACAGCATCTCAAAAATTAGACTGAGGCAGACTTGGGAAATGCACGCAGTATCACCCTTATTTTTATGATGATAAAAATCAAACATTAAGCAGGTAATATTTGTCATAGATTGTCTCTTCACTAGAGACGTTGAAATTTAAATTTTAATATTGGAGGCTGATCCAGATATAATCCGTGGAGGCCTATCTGGGTACATTAACTGCTCTGCAGACAACACTACACCCCACAGAAAGCAGCTGACCTCAGAGTACACGCCTAGCAAAGCATCCGCCTTGGAGTAAAACTCCTCCTTCTGGGAGATGACAATTATCTGGAAGTACTCCTTACAGCGCTCTCGGATGTAGCTGGTCAGCTGTACGTTATGAGAGTAAAACCATCACCATCACCACCACCACCACCACCACCACCACCTATTTGGCTTTTCTATAAATGTGATTCTAGCTGTGGGCACCCACAGTTGTGGTATAAAATCTTCCTGACCTTGCCAATGTTGGTATTGTCCAAGGCAGCATCAACCTCATCCATAACAAAGAAAGGAGCAGGCCTAAAACTGCAGTGCAAAGTACAAGAGACAACAGAGCGGAACAACTGCTGTGTTCAACTCAAGTAGCTAAAGGGCTTTGGTCATTATGAAATATCAGCTCTCCTCAAACATCGGCTCAACACCCAACAGCAAGGCCATAGCTACCTGTGAATGGCAAACAGCAGGGCCAGGGCAGCGATGGACTTCTCACCCCCAGACAGGTTGTCCATGGCCATAAATCGCTTTCCTGGGGCCACACAATTGTAGCTGATGCCATCCAGATACGGCTCCTCTGGGTTCTCTGCACTCAGAATAGCCTGAGGGCCACAGATGTGAACATGCAACAGCAGGCAAGGCAGAATTTAAGACACGAGAAAGCCAGCAGCTCGAGCACATGTTCTCTTTTCTTCACAGTTAAGTTGAACATGCTTAAAAAAAAATCACAGACCATTATTACTTCTACATTTTTCCTCTAATCGTGCTGAACAACAATCCAGGCAGCACACACAAAGAATGACTGTTTCATAAAAACCAAAATTTATGAATAACACAGAAAACTAATTCTTAAAATTTTTCTGTTTTCACAAAACAGTAAAGATTTCAACAAATGATCCAACTTGAGCAAATTCCAAGCCTGTTCCATGCTTATTTACATGAATGCATTGGCTAACATGTTGGTTAACAGGTCATACACATGCCAACATTAAATATATGTTGCAGGAATTCTACATAAAATTCACATAAAAGCTGAATACTAAAGTAGACAATGGACCAAGAGGCCTGTCTGAAAGAGAGCAGGTAAGACGTGCAGCACAGAAGCCCACAGGTGAGCTTGTCTTACCTGTGCACTGTTGTTCCTGCAGAGCTGCTTGTAGATCTGGTCAATACTGATGCAGACGTGCTCAAAGCACTTGTTGAAGAGATTCAAGCGCTCCACCTTAATTTGCTCAAATTCATGCTGGCACCGGCGGGTCACCCGGGTGCTGGCATCAAAAGCTGAAGGGCAAGTATGAGCGGAGAAAAGCAGTGAAAACAGAAAAACGCCGCTCACTCCAGAGTGCGACTGGAAGCAAAAATGTGGTTCCAATATTGTAGGTGTCAAATGTGAATGGCTCATGTTTTTGACTAAGGTACTGATGAAGTAAAATGAGCTATACAATTAAGACAGGGCACTTTTTAAAAAATTCACATACGTTTATTAAACCTATGACCCCATAAGGCCAATATACCAGCCTACTCATTCATGATTGATCCCCATAAGGCCAAAATAAAGGCTTCATCATCTTGGGAAAATACCTATAAGGCCAATATCTCTTATTAACATTCCTATTATGTAAACACCATTCCTGTTGTTTGTGTGGGGAGCTTAAGGTTAGGGGACCTATTTGTGTGGGATCTCAGGGGAAAAGGGGTTAACCCTAGTATGGTGTTTGAGTCTGTGGGACCCATTGTCCATATTAATTAATACTGAATTAATAATTATTGAATTAATTATTACTTATTTTTTCAACACCATTCAAGGGGTAAATTATCATAGAACAGCAAAACATAATGGCTAAATTCCACATCTATGTTGTTGTGTAATTTAATTATCTTTGTTGTGCCTATGCTTCCAATACTGAGACAGGCCTACCGTCGACCACACCCTGGAGCATCTCCTTGACCTCGGTCATCTTCTCCAAGGCTTTGAGGTTGGGCGCACTGGACTTCTGCAGGGCCCCCTCCAAGGAAGACACATGCTCCTTTAATTTCTCCAGTTCCACCTCTACCTCCTCCTCCCCTTCAATCTCCTGCCAAGAAAATATTCATCACAGAAAAGCTCCACAAGACAAAAGAAAATTATCCTGAGCTCTGTTACAATGAATGATTGACAGAGAGCTAGAAAACCTGTTTAACCCGATTTCCTTCTTTTCATTCAAAAGTCTCTCAAAACTGATAGCTCTGTGATTTGCTCATAAATGTGAACATTGGTACCTGGTGGGATCTGACAGGCCTACTGCTGTGATGACTGCATTGGTTTGCACAAAACAAAGAAATAAAAAACAAATGTTTGTGCATGACCACTAAGAACAAGACAGTAGACTGTCACTAACTGCCAAGTTCTGTATGCAGCCATCGTCGATAATAATAAGGTGCAAGTCAGTGATTTTGAATAAAGGCTGAATATTATACGTGTCAAATACTCCACTGACACTACAGAAAAATCATGTTGGAAAAAGACCAACTGACCGTACCTGCAATTCACTCCTTAGTGCACTGTAGTCTATCAATATTTGTCCTTCACGCTCATAGACATCCATTGTAAGGCTGGTGCTCTGGGATTCTGAGTCAATCTACATTGGACAACACATTCTTTCTGTGCATGTTTCATCAAACATATTGTTATAGCAAAAGGACAAGGTGCCACTCTTCCTTCTCACCATGTCTTTTTTTCTATAAGCCCCATCATTCTCTGCCAGTCCTCAGCTCATTACCTGCACCTCGCTGATGTCATCCAAGGAGCCAGACAGCATGAGAATGGGCAGAGCCTGAACCTTGCACCCAAGCAGCAGGTTGTGTCGCTCCAGTTGTTTCTGCTCCAGTGCCATCTCCTTAGGGATGGCTTCCTTCTGGAGTTTGACCAGCTCCCTACCACAGAGCAGCAGGCTTTCATGAAACGTCAATAAGAATACTCCTCTGTCACCCCCATGTAAAAAACTGACCAAACAGCAGGTACATCCTTACCTGCTCTGGGATTAGAGAATGACAGATGTGACAGCTAACAAAATGAAACATGATCTTAATCTCCAGTTTTCTCATTGTTTTAGGATTTCCAGAGCAGCAGTTCTAAATAGGTAGTGTTGAGGTTGCAGGTTTACCATATAAAAAGAGTTGCAGTATTGCAATATCCTTCCTTTTAGTGTAACTAATTACTATAGCTACTCTCCCCCAATTTATTACGTCAACTGGTACCCTAAAGCACTTAAATATGGGGTCTTTCAAAGGCCACTCTTACCTGGAGCACTCTTGCATGCCTTTCAGCTTTTCATCCAGTTTGCCCTTGCAGTCATTTACAAGGGATTTCTGCACCAACACATTGTTCTGGAGCTCATCAAGCTTTGCCATGGTTTCATCCAAGTCCTTGAGTAGCTCATCCTCTGCCTGGGAGAAGGTAGAACATGGAACGCAAGACATGAGTTTTGTCAACACTTAAACATGCTACCACACATGCTCAGAGTAACAGTCTTTGCATGCATGCTCACCAGATGCACAAAAAGCTGAAACCCTATTCACTACACACAGATACACAAAACACAGATGACCAAATCTGCGCAGGCTCTGTTGTTATTTATTAACAAAATTAATGAGTGGCTGACTAGTGAACGGACTAACAAGCATATCAGCAAAGAAAAACTTCACAAACTGGCTACTGACTTTGCATGAATACACAGACACTGTTGGCTGCCAGTCAAAAAGAACCTGTATCCCTTTACTAAAAGTGTTAGAGTGGAAATAAGATGTAGAATTGCCTTCCTCAGTCGGACGATCTTCTCCTCCCCTATGCGAAGCATGCCTTCTAACTCTGCTATCTTCCTCATGCCATTTTCAATCTGTCCCTGTTCAAACTCCAGCTGGGTGATCAGGCGTGTACGCTGGGTCTCAAACTGCAATCTGTGACAGACACAAAAAGACACTCGGAGGGTGATTTTAAAAAAGGCATTACAAGGGGAAAAAAGAAGGCAGAAACAGAGGGAAGACGTCCAAAGATTTCACATTAGAGTGGGGAGCACAAAAAATAATTAAAGTTATAAATAATAATTGTCATTCATACATCCACTCATCCATTAGGCAACTTCTTACTCTTTGCAGGGCTGTGGGTGGCCTAGGGCAAGGCAGGGAACACCTTGAATACAGCGCCAACCCATCACAGACAATTATCTTAATAAAACTATTAAATATCACCTTTCATGCTAATGAAACCTGTTTAGTAAATGGAAAAATATCACTGCACTTATATGAAAATACCCTATCCTACAACACCTGCATAAATAATGTGCATAAGATGTATGCATTTTCTGTCACAAGGTGTCACCTCTTTCTGTCCACTTCCTGCTGTTGCTTCAAGTGCACTTGCTCGTACTCTCGGATGCTTGCGACTCCAATTTCAGCACAGAATTCGAAGAACACCAAGTCATCTAGCTGAAGATTTCATGGGCCATAATGACAACCAGTACTAAATCGCATCAAAAGCTTCTGTCTTTTGAAGTTAACAAAATTCCATTAAAAAGGCGTTCACTGTGACTTATGGCCGATTCATTAACACCACAAGATCTGAGTAAATAATCCTTACAAACAACATAACGCAAAGAAATTTTTCAAAAAAGTAAAAATAAATAAATAAATAAATAAATAACCAAACCCACATTTCTCAAATTGAAAGTACCTCATTCAGCTTGTCTTGGATCTCATTTATGGTCACTTGTTTCGCCTGTAAGACCTCCTCCTGCATCTGAACTTCTGATTTCACATTAACAAGTTCACTCTCCAGTCTAGACCTTTCCTGCAAAATTAATTCTAGTCAGCAATTCAACTGCTGATTTCTCAACTAATACTTTAAACAAAGACCACAAACTATTGCTCTTAAGTGTCAGAGAGTCATGAGAGCCAGGAACCTGGACGCTGTACCATAATGGCATCACCAATAAATCTGTGAAACACACACTGCTTTACGCTGCCACATAAAGGCAACATTTTACTGGTATTAACAGTATAGCCATGTGCCAAATTATATCTCTCAAAACATGGAAACATTTACACCCTCATCTGCAGTCAATCTGTTGTACAGCACAGTTGTATAGTTGTGAAACTATAACTGCTTTCAAATTCTTATAATTCAAACCAAATGATATAGTACCACTTGGTATCAGTACTGTCTACTTGTAACTACTAAACAGCATCTGTGCAAAGAAGCCCATTGTAGGAGTGTCTGTTTACTGTCTAACTCAGTGTTGACACTGGCTGATAGTGGTCATGGTATCTGCTGCTTGTTGTGTGTTCGGGGCTGAAGCCTGGAGTTACCGTGAGGCATGTTGGGATGCTCTTCTTTTGAATGCTATTCAGCTCATTCTGGGAGAACTTCAGACGAGTCTGTATACCCTTCCACTGAGCCTGAACTTGCTTCAACTCAGCTTCCTTATGCGAGAGCTTCAGCAAACCCTGTCATGTCAAGGCACATTTGCAATAGGTGACACAAATGTAGACTCCCTACAAGTGAAGTAATCCTATTACTCCACTGAAAGACACAGAAATGGGGTGAATGGTGCTACGCTTCACAGAAAAGATCAATTTTAAAAGGGAAGCTATGCAAGACATATCTGTATGTACTAATAAACAAAACATACCTGTAAGACATACACAAAAAGAAAACAGAAATTTATATATAATGACTAGAAGATGGTAGAACATGGCCAACTAAAAACATGTATGCACTGCTCTGCACTAGGGGGCAGCACCTGATGGTAACAACAACATACACATTCATAACATGGAGGTCTTCATGAGTATTGTGTAGGAGTTAGCAGAAAATCAAAGATGTGCCAGTATCTATAATGCAAATGACTACATTAAAATCTCATCGGTGGGTTCAACTGGTATCACTGGTGTAACTGAGTTAAGTGCAGTCTGATCAACACTTCTAATGAGCATGGCTTGTAAATACAGCCCACTGAAACAAAGTGCTTAAGCAACAAATTTATTTTATACCTGCCAAACAATGTCAAAAAAAACATAACAATGTAAAGTGTAAAAAGTACAAAATTTGTTAATGAGGCCAGCATTAAGAATGAATGCAGCCTATAATAACACTTAATTATGATTAGTACAGTATTGAGACTCAAGCCAAAGTTTAAAGTTTGAAGCACCCATTAACACACACACACACACACACACACACACACACACACACACACAGACACACACACAGACACACACACAGACACTCACTCGAAGCTCTGCTGTGAGCTGCTCCCTGCGTTCCAACAGCTTGCCCATATCCTTCTCATCCCAACGTCGTGCTTTGCTGCGTAGATCACTGGCACCTCCAGAAATGACCCCCGACTTGGAGAACATGGTTCCATCCAATGCCACAGTCTATGCATGTGACCATATGACATGACCCAGAGCAATAGATAAGATTTGTGTGTGAATTGGGTGTTACCCCACTGTTTTACTACTAACTCGGTATTCATCAAAATAAATGGGTATCCAGCTTTTCAGTACCCCATGGTTTCAAGTTTAATTAGGTACTGGCAATGACTAAATTGGTATTTGCTTTTTTATATAGTTGTTTTAAACTTAAGACAAGTTTATTGGAAAGAAACATTTGTTTAGAAATTATTACCTGTATACTCAAAACCACTGGCAATACCAAAAAATGTAATGAAATGAAGAAATTCAAAACTTGCTAAATATTTACATTTTTCAGTCGTACTTATATGTTGTAGGTTTATGGGATATTGCTCCAGATAATTTTTTAAATAAATATTCCAAAAGTCCAAAAACGTTCAAGATTACCACCCGAATAGAAAACGAAAATGCATTCGTAATCTTCCGGGTATTATCGAGTCATTACGAATACAACCGATTAGATACAACTGGGTATCCAGCGTATTTTAATTGCGTAAATACGCAAATACGTGCCTTATCTATTGCTCTGATGACCCTCCTGACCAACACTGTTATTACCACATTCCCTTGTCTGTTCTCATCATTATCACTTTACTGGAAATTTGACCGTTTACATAATCACTGTAGATGCTAATTACCAATTTGCATGTACAATTCAGACTAAATCCCAATGCTCTACTGAACAAAGTAAAACAGCACTACCAAAAGCTGCATCTAATAAAATAAATCCGTTTACTTTTAGTCGCTCAGGTCCATCAAACGCAATTTTCTGGGCATCCTTGATGGTCTCACACACAAGGGTGTTCCCGCAGACAAACTGCACTGCTCTCCTGAGTGGTGACGGGCACTGGACCACATCCACCACCATCTTTGCACCCCTTATGTCCCGCAGACGTTCATTCAGGGGACTCACCTGGGACACAGACATTAAAAGTGACTCACCAACTTGTCTGGCAGCTGAACCCACACTGCTGCTTGCTAGATTAATTTCAGAACATCTTACAGCTCCCAAAATATCTTGTACAATTTTGTGGCCTGCAAGCCAAACATTTATTAGCTTGTTCAGCACTTTAAGAAAGGTTTCAAAATGAAAACCTCTGTTTATAAAACCAGGGTTACCACAGAGAGATGTGTGAGATCATACTGGCAATGCATTTAACATGTGAATTTATTTAAAAATTCTGCATTTTCTGCAAACCAATTTTTCACCTGAAGTTCACAAAAATGTTTACTCGTTAGTACAAAATGTACTAAGGAGTAATGTACTAAATGTAAAATACGAAACTAAAAAAGTCTGTTCACACCACAATCTGTAAAATCTCAAACCCAACACTCAGAAAACATACTCCAACATTTTTGTTAAAATGTACGCGCAATGTCCATACTGAAATATATATGTTGACTGCAGATGTGCCACCTATCTTTGGTGCTCTGCAGATGCTAAATGTGCTTCCCTACACTCTACAGCTTTCCCTAGTCTATTCACTGTGACTCACATCAAGGTAATCTAGCGGGAGGAAGGTCTCTGGCTCCGCCCTCTCCTGCTTCAGAAACTGGATACAGTCTCGCGCCATCTTCTCAGATGCCACCACAATGGCATTCATGAAGCGGCCAAACACCTTGGTCACTGCCAACTGGTACTTCTTGTGAATTGGATGACAGAGGTCGCACAGACGGCCAAACTAAAGAGGGGAAGTCAGAAAAGAAGCTTCTGAGAATTGCTCAGAAAGAAAAAAAAAATTCAAGCTGGATGTTTTAACCATTACTTATTAAATACAACAAAAATGAAAGTGGTACTTCGTAAAATGCAATAATTGTGACTACAGTGAAAGAATGGCTGGCCGTCAGTGATGCCAGTGAGTGATTTTGTTGGAACCAATGATCACCTAGTGACGATAAACCTAACGTCACCATTAGCTGATAAGTGTGAAATGAAATGGGGAAACTACCAGAGACTCAGGGTGCAGATTCCTCAGGTTTTCCAGCATCTCACGTCGTTGCTGTTGGCGCCGGCTCTCGTGGCTGTCAATGCGGGCATTCTGCAGCTCATCAATGAGCTCATCTAGCTGCTGCTTAACTGTCTGCTTGCGGGCACGGCCCTCATCCAGCTCCGTCTTCAGTTTCTCCTCCAGCTGCTGCTGCTCTGTCAGGCTGGTGCTGTGCACCCAAGTGAAATGGGAAGGACGGCACTAGGGGGCGCCAGAGAGTGCGCCACAGCCATATGCAAACACACAAATAGACAAGCAGAAACACCCACACCCTGCCATGCACAACTTCAAGCGCAAATGCTGAGTATTAAGCAGTATGAATTCTGCTGAAAAAACACCTGCAGGTACTTGTGTATTCTTCCAGCTTTTTGGCTCTCTTCTCATACTCTTCAAGTTGCGTCTGGGTGTGTTTGATGTTCCCCTTTTAACACAGGTGAAGTCAACTGTACTCAACTGTCAAACAGTACGTCCACAGAAAGAGACAATGGAGTATAAAAGCAATCACACACAGTCCTTATAAATAAACCCATAACTGCATATAGTCACAGACTCACACCTGACATTACCTGCAGTTCTTTCACCCTCCTCTGATGAAACTCCTGTTTCTCCGTCTCAGCCTTGGCCTCCCACTCCAGCTTCTCCATTTGCTGACACAAAACGGCACCTTGCTTCATGGAAAGTGCCTTCAGTTCTTTGTATTTCTCCAACTGGGCCATACAAAAGAGGAGTCCAAACTTTTTGAGACCCATCGAAATTATATGTCAATTACGTATAGCTGACAAAATTTCTATGGCATTTTAGACCATGGGTATACTATGCTAGCTTGTACCCTCACATCTATCTTTCAAATTGACTAAAAGCCCCAATGCTATAGCTAGCATGCTCTCTACATTTTCCATAATAAGACAACATAATTTGAAGACATGTTAGCACTTCTTTTGATAGTAACATATCATAATATACTTTTATATCAAATACCTATTCCATAAATATCAAACAAGCAATGTATTTTATTATATTGCTTTAATATATTAGTTATTATATATTCATATATAACAGATTATAAACCTAACCAAAACCTATTAAACTTAATTTGTCCGTACTGTTAAAACTGTCTAGCCCCACACGACCTTGGACCTCCTTTGTGCCCCACCTGGCTCTCCTCCAGCTCCACATCAATGCCCCGGGTACTTTCCACCTTTTGCAACTCCTCAAAATTCCTCCACGCATGTTCCAGGTGGGCCAATTCTGCCTGCAGCTCCTCCATCTCCAGCTCCTGCTTGCGTTGCTGCTGTACTGCCTCCTGCAGGGCACCACGTGCCTCCTCCTGCTTACTCGTTTGGTGAGCAGTCTTTACCTTGGCCTTAATGTATTGAGGTCGCTGGTGTGCCAGAACCTGTTCCTCCTCTCTAGTCACAGCAGCATAGAAATCAGAAATGGCAGGTAGTACATTAATTAGCAATGCAGATGCACACTCTACACCTGGCTGGTTCAGGCTTGACAAGTGTGTAGTCTGACTCTTTATAGTCAGATGTGGCCAGCGCAAAACAACAGCACACAAGAATGTTGATGCTATATTCTAAGCATAGCAAGTTAGACCAAACTTCCAATGCATGTTCTGAAAAACGTAGGTTACAAATTACACAGCAAGTGTACACAAAGCCAAATGAGGTTTTAAAAGAAAGCACTAAATAAGGGCACTTTTTTCACTGCACCAGGTACTGAACTTTTGATACTAGAAAACCTTTTTCCATTGTCTTTTGGTGCAGTAGCACCAAAGCACCAAAGCAACTGTAGTACTCGTCTGATACTTTGATATTTCAGGGTGGTACTTTCACGTGTTTAATGCCAGTTGATTATACAAATAACATGCCTCACAAACACAAATAACTGCCATTTTGAAAAAGTGTAATTTCTAAATTAGTCAGAAAACAATAAACAAATTAATAACAACAACAATAATAATAATAATGACTGTGGACAAATGAAGAAACCCAAGATTTAACTGTGATCTAGTTGAAGTATAATAAATAATATAACTGAGTGGATATGAACCATAGTATCAACATCTTATGAAAGGTTTCCAAGCAGACTCAGGCACACACAATTCATTTGATTTTAGACCCATTTGTGATTTACTTAATTAACAACACGTGTTTTTAATTGTATTCAGTAAATGGAAGGGTGATTTAAAGCAAGAAATCTCAATGACATATCTTTTGCTCAATGTCTTCAAAGGTGGGAATAACAGTTGTGTTTCAGATTTTTTTTGTTGCTCTTTTTTAAAATAACTTTTGTTAAAGTCAACAACATGCTGCATTTTGTCTCTGTATTTTTTGGATGACATTGATTTTTACAGTCTACTTAGTTAAAAGCTTTAATTATTAAGGGCAGAACATATACCGTATTTCTCCTAATTAACGCTCGTGCTCTAATAGACTCACCCCTACCCGATAAGGCAGGGCAGCTATTACAGTATGAGACACGGTAAAGTGCTCCCCTTCTACACAATTAAAGCGGTGACATAGAAATGTGGTCAATGTGTAAAAGTGTGGATTTGCAGAGAATGAATGTGTAAATGCAGTGAATTATACACATTTTCTACAACCAAAGATTATTTATTTAACACAAAAATGTATTGCACCTGCATCACTTGTAAAACACAACAAGTACTGATATTTTCAGTTTTACATAGTTTTATTGTAGTTTTACAATACATGCCCCTTGAATTTTGTCCGACAATAAAGTTAATCGAGTACAATAATAAGGTCTTCAAAATCTGTGCTATTCTTACCGAATTAACTCGCCGACAGTGAACACTGAAAATTTTCGCAGCAAAATATTTTCCTTTTTCCTCAGTCAGTGCAACTACCTTCAACTTAAAAGCAGCTGTGTATGACTTTTTGCTCACCACATTTCACCTGCATTTAAACATTAAATTATTTTGTGACCAGTAGGTGTACACTGTAAGCAACCATTGATATGCCTAACGGAAACGCTGATAATGACTGAATTTTATTCATTTTTATAAGTCACAGTTAATGGGAATTTAATTTTTCAATTTTTTTAAAGAACTTAGAAGAATGTTAGGCTTTTTAGTAACAACTTGTTGTTTTTAAAGGTTTTTAGAAACTTGAACTTCTTGTTTTAAAGGTTTTAAAAACATCATAATTTGCTCATTTAGGTCTCAAATAGACATGCCCTGCACATACTTTGTAATGCGCCAGGGTGCATTAATTAGGAGAAATACGGTATGTCACCCTGGGGAGGTCAAGGATGAGGTCATTCTGCTCCAGTTCCAGTTCTTCACTCAAGTGGACAATTTTTTAGTACCACACATTTGGAACCTGGTGTGGTGGAAAAGTGCCCTACTAAATCTATGGACATGAAAGCCCAATACCAGTACGTACCCAACCTTCTTCTCCATCTGCAGCAGACTCCGGGACAGGCGGCCATGCTCCTTCTTCAGCTCTCGCACAGCCTGCTCCCACAATCCTAGGCCACTCTTCTTCTGAGCCACTATCACCTGGCTGCACCGCAGGCATTCCTGCAGTGTGATAATACGCTTCTCATTGTGGTACAGCTGGCACAAGGTGAGCTGCACCTTCTTCTGATTCAGGTCACCCACAAGGGCCTGGTACTTTTGCACCTGGAGTTGGAATGACACAGAGTATTGACAAATACATTGGGAACATTTTCAGAGAATCAGAAAAACATACTACTTGCTCACTTCTCTGCTTTATAATATGTGACTCTTCCATAATATCAACATTCAAGTACTTGTATGGTTTATAACAGGAAATTCAGCACAACCTCCAACAGCTATTTCAAGTAACACTGTTTTATAGCTTCCAGCTAAAAGCTGCATAACATCAGGAACTTAGATAAAACTGAAGTATAATTTGGCACCTTTGTGTAATGAATTGGACATTCCAATGAACTACAAAAACTTGTAATAAAAAATGGAGTAAATGTTTTTCTAAATAATGGTAATACTAGGGCAAAATCTGTTTTATGCCAACATTATTGTCACTGATAATGTGCATGGTGTATTAATTGTAATACTTTTATTATTAATAAATAATAACCAATTAATTAGCATGAGAATTTGTTATACCTAAGCTCTGAAGCCAATGTCCACATGTGACAAGTATGTGTAATTTTCCCTTATTATTCTTGCAATAAATAGAAGCAAACCATAACATGGAAACAGGTTAATAACCCATGACTACATACAAGTGTTTTCCTAGTTGGTAGTTTGACCTCATAAGGCAAAAGCAAAGTTGTGTACAGAACTTTTCCTGTAGAACTCAAAGACAAGCCATCAGCCCCTATCATTTCTCCTGCTCCCTGCAGTCGCCAGTCCCAGAGGTTCACCTCCTCCTTCACTTGTGAGATGTGCTTCTTCTCAGCAGCTGCGGTTTTCTTCTTTTTGAAGTGGAATTGTGTGTCCTCCTTGGCGTACTGTAGCGCTTCCTTTGCCCTTGCATACTTGTCGGCTAGCTCCAGCGAACCGCTGATGCGCTCAAACACACAGGCCATTTCTTTGGCATTCTTCATTGCAATCGACTCCACAGCCCCCTACAGCAAAAAATTAAAAATAAATAAAAAACGCCGCCAGCTAAATCACCTCTAGAATGTCATTGCCACTGCTACTGACTCACACCAAAATATGCAATCCATCTGCAAGTTGTGAGACCTTTGCTTCAACAGTGCAGATTTGGATTCAAAACTGGTAAGGTCTAAATCAGCCCCTAAGCCCCCTTGTCCACCAAAACACACACGCACAAGGGACATGTCCTTATTGTCCACACCCAAATCTACACCCTTGTTCTAAACGTTTATTTCAAGCTATTATTGAAGCTACTTATTTTACCTTCACAGTTCAGTCTTAATAATAAACACAAGTTTCTCCCCAAGCAATATACATCAGCATCAGTGAATATGGGAAAATATTTCTACATTGATAAACCTCGACAAACATTAAATTGTTTAAAAGAAAGAAACAATGAAAGACGTTCAGCTAGGAAGTGAAGCACGTATACTGCTGAGGAAATTTAAAGACTGCTGTTTGCCTTCGTACCTGAAACACCAGACAATTCCTTGCCTTAACCACAATGCCGATCCTCTCTAGCGCAGCTGTGTACTGGGCGAGAGTGACCTGCTTGTCACAAATCCGATATTCCGAAAACTCCCCTGAAACACGAGGGAAGATCGCAACGTACAAAACACCAGTGATAAAATATAGTTTTTAGAAAATGTATTTTTTAAATAAACGCCTAAGATACTAATTTGGTCATTTATTTTTCTAACGCAGACAAACGTCTACCTGGCGACACCGCATCACTTTAATATGAGGTACGGTTTATGAAATGCTAATGACAGACCAGAGATTGTCCTGCAGAAAACGAGCTCTTCGTCATTTTCCTCACAGTACACCATTGTGACACTGGCTGTTCTAGCCACAGGCTGACCAACATGGGCCCCGTGAATGAGATCCTTGGTGTGTTTCACCCTCAGGGCTGAGGCCTTCTCCGCCATCACAAAGCTCAAGGCGTCCATCATATTTGACTTGCCTGCGGTGGAGAGAAGAAATTGTTCAAATAAACACCAAATAAGAAAAAAACACAAAAGCTTTGGACAGTTCATGTGTTTATACACAGCAATACAACGGTAAACGAATATGTTTAAAACGTACCTGATCCATTTGTGCCAATAATACAAGTGAACCTTTTAAACGGCCCAATGATTTGTCTTCCCCGCCACGACTTGAAGTTTTCAATTTCTACCTGCTTTAAATATCCCATATCATAGCACAATTTGACGAACAGTAAGAAGAAAATTGGTATTTGTGCTACAAAACAATGTAGTTTTTAAAACGTACTTCAAATGATTATTAAGTAAGCAGTCGGTTAGTTATAACTGTACGCCACACCCGACGCCTCACGTGACCTGCACTCCAGCGTTCTAAACTGCACGTTTTTGGCGCGTTTTATTTTCAAAACGAGGCTTCGCGCCATTATCGGTTGAAGTTACAGTGTTTGTAAATGACGACTCTGCAATGACTTGGGTGTAAGATATTTATCCCAAGTAGGTGATTAATAGTGTATAAGCTACTTTAAATAAAATTATGCGCCAAAACGTCTGGTGCAATACACTAGATGGCAGCCATGCTGTTAATTATTTTACCGGATAGTCACCAGTCTAGTCTTCCAAGATTATTGCACATATTAAATCAGTAAGGTAAAGTTCTTGCAGCTATATGTATACTGAACGAGAAGCTGCAAATCAAAGTGTTCCTATATTGGTAATGCGTTTTTCCGTGTCTGCTGAAGAAATTCACCAGAGGTTTCAAACATGATTCATAGCACCTTCTGAGAAATTATGCACAATTCACCTTCTGAGAAATTATGTAATGAAAGATCTATAGTAAAGATAAAAATGTAAACTTCATCGTAACTTGCCTATTTAAAATATAGCAATCTTATCACTTTCCAGTAATTTTGTATTGTTTGATGTCTGGCAGCTATTTTAATGGTCCCTTTTCTGTGTTTGCTTTCGGTTTTTAAGTTTATATAATACAGAATATTTACATTTACGAAGCATTTGGCCTAGTTATCTCATTAAATGTCTGAAGTACATCAGAATCCGTCTTGACAGTTGAACCTCACGTTTCCTAACGAAAAAACGTGCAAATTCTAGTTAAGATGTTTGTATTCACTGTCATCTGTACATGAAACATCCGGCAGTGGTAACATAGAGTGCATGCATTCACTAATCCAAACTGAACATCGCACCCATCCCTGGATATTGTCACGTAATATAAAGGAGTACTAAAACAGTATTACTGCGTGCTCGTTTGATTAATCACCCCAATAAGAAGCAACAACTTTAAAGATATAAACAATATTATAATATTAACATTTATGTAAATAAACGTTAAATATTTATATATTTACATAGTTATTCCAAGCTACATAGCACTGCCTTCACCAACTGTCTGTAGCTGAAGAATTTATGAACAGATTTACAAAACAGATTCCAAACAATTTTTAAAAATAATCCAGAGTACAGTTACGGAAAAAAAATTCATTTGGACGAAACAAAAATACAATATTTGTTAAAAGAAACAGCTGTATTACAAATGCAATACAATTATCCAGTAGTAGCAAAACACAACGTATCAATCACATTGGTGCCAATTAAGTAAAATCAACATTTATCCATTTTAACCACATTTTATAGCCATATGAATAACTGTGTCCAATTACCTTTCCACAAAACAAAAGTAACCAATTACAATCTTGTGCATAAATTAATATAATTTTCTTTAGCCTCCTTCCATTACCATTTTTATGCGATGGATGATGCAGCATACTTGCAAACTGAGGATTTATTACATACAAAATAATTACGCACAGACGTGTGTGAAATACATGTTATAATGTCAACATAGCGGTTCTGTACAAAATGCGGGAGAAACTTTAAAATGGAGTTTGCGAGCAGCTCGCTCACGTTGAACGTCAACGTGACTGGCTATGTGAAGTAATTCCAAAGTTAAACGTGATGTAGGCAAAACATGGAAATGTGTGTCAAAGAGGCGCGTAGGGAAAGTAGCGATCTCTGCCAAGAAATTTGACCTAATTCTTGCAGCGCATGGTTGATGCTATTTTTAAGGGGATGCAAAACTCGATTCGATCCCGCGCAGATCGCACATTTTGGAAAAACGCCGAAATACATCCTAAAAAGCAACTTGAACCAGAAATGTATTTGTAACACGAACAATTTTTTTTCCGACTGTAACAAACTTTTGTGCACTGTCAGCGAGTGCTGCAAAATACCCTTTTTTGAGATTTCTACAGATTGAAAAACACCGATTTTCAATGCGCTGAGCGCACAACACATTTTGTCTTGTCTGGCTTTCGAAGCAACTTATGTAGCAAAGTTTGTTACTTGAGAATGCAGCCATATTCGGCCATTGAAAAAGTTTTTCTGGCTCTCGTCCAGCTCACGAAGCGAGATTGTTGTGAAAGCTGTCACGTGGTTAACTTAACAGTAGGACGTCCCCTTACTTCCAAGATTCATAACAAACAAGTCTAGTGTAAGACTTCCAGCTAGTTCAGAGACAGCATCTTTAAGTGTTTGTTGTACATTCTGCTGGTAGTTGTCAACAATTGTGACTTGCTGCATCGCGTGGATAAAGTTCATTTTGCAGTCCTGCGCATACGGTGTGTTATACGGTGCTGGATTTTCTACTTGGATTATTCTGATTGGAATGGTAAGGGGAAAAACTTCTAGGTGTTTCTTGTGTTGTTTTGTATTAAAGTGGTGTTTAGTACACGTTTATGTTGTGCATGTTTTAAATTGTTTTTTTTTCCTTAAAGGTAATTTACAGACTTTTACTGCACGGTGTACAAACTAAATACATATTGCTATTAAGGTGAATTAAGTTTGAGTATTAAATGTGTATCGGATGTAAATGTTATGCTTAAAGGTTTAAAGTTTTGTGGTATGGTAGTATTCTGTACAATGTTTTGTCAATGTTTTATAAATCTGACCAGCCAGCATCTGTTTAAAGGAAACCATTAGAAAAAAATTTGTAGTGCGTCATGTTGCAATGTGCTGTGCGAATATGTTTTCGTCGGAAAGACTTGACTATTCTAGTGTTTGGTGAGTAGGTTACAGTAGCGAGTTGCAGAAAATTTTCGAACATTTTGTAGTGCAGCTGGTGGAAGGGAGCAGCAAAAGATGTGTGTGTCAGTGTGTTTTCAGGCTCCTAGTAGTAACCCGATCTGCGCACCGCGCCCACTTTTTCTACGTAAACAACTTTCATTCTATATGGATTCATAGTAGTCAGTGAGCAAGATGATGTGGAAGTTATTGTAAAAAATAACAATAAAGTGTACATATAAGTGTGTGTATAAACGTTTTAGTACTAAGATAGCTCATAGAACTTTTGCGATCCCGATCAAATGAAGCATGAAAAAACACTCGTCTTAACACGAAGAAACTACGAAAACGCGTCACATAAGCGCACAATACGTAGCTTGGCCCATTTCAAATACCTAATTTCGTATGCTTTACCGAAACTGCGCATTAAAAATTAGTTTGGACAAATTAAAGTATAACTTATAATTTTATAAAATATTAGCTGATTGGAAGTATTGAAATAAATTTCCGATTGAACACTCGCACACAGTGACTGATGGAATTTAACAGTTTTTTTACACTTTTATAAGTTTCACGCTGTCTCGGAGCTATTTCTGAACATATCATACTAACTAACTTACTAATTTTATTAATCACAATATTTAAAATTTTGCCGGCTGTTTTATCATTATTTATGAAATTCAAGTAACCTCGCCGTTAAACATGACACACTAACTCTAGCTAACTTGTTTTATGACAAGCATATACAATAATAAAATAATTATGTAAACGTTGGATTAAGCGTTGCACAATTCTAGACACAGTACTGTATACAAGCCGCCTCAAATTCTGCATTTACGTCGTAATCATAGTAAACGTTACATTTTGTGCACCGAGGACGCGTAGTGTGAAAAAGCGGCAAAATAAATAGTGAAAATTATTTCATTAAGTACGAAAATCAATTTCGTCAAAAATGCAGCACGCGTAACTGATCTAACTGCATAGACATGGACCAATAATTTTGTAATATGGATTTACGAACCTAAGGTAAACGTTAGGGTTATATTAAAATATCTAATACTGTTTATGCTTTTATAAATTTCAACTCCTGTATATGGACAAACGGACCCGAGTCAACGATCGATAGTTAATTAAATTTTTTACTACAGCCTGTCGGTCTTTCATGTTAAGGATCAGCCCGAAAGGGAGCGGCGCAGCACCTAAGCATGCCCCCGGGCTCCGCGCTGTTGCGTGACAAGCCGGTAAGAAGGCTTTCCGAGGAGGCAAATTAAACATCACAATAGGCGCCAGGGAGGGTCCTAAATTTGGCAGTGAAACCATACAATTCAGTTCAATATAGCGCCTTGTACAACAATGTGCCTCAAAGCGCTTTACAGAAGAAATTGCAGATGTTACAGAATAACAGCAATAGGAATAAATACAAATAAAGCCAGACAACAACGGAGGACAGGAACCAAAAACTCCACATTGTGGAGAAAAAAAACCTCTGGGGGCCCAAGGTTGACTGCCTGCCCAGCCCCTCTTGGGCAAGCTACCATATAAAAGTCAGTCAGTCAGTCAGTCATATTCTGTACCGCTTATTCCTGGTCAGGGTCGAGGGAAGCAGTGAAAACCAAACATACACAGGAGTTAATGTTGTCACCTGACTCATCCACATGCAACTAACAGGTAGTCTGTGCTTCATTTAAAATTATTTGTCTTTGTTATTTCACAGTTTTCCTTGTTTTGATACTAGTATTAATATCATTGCATTCCTTGGCTAATGCAGTGTTACTATGCCACACATCCTGTACTTACCTTCTACTAATCTGTTTCTAAAGTATTTTTGATGTAAACATTATACTTTTGTGTGGAAAGCACGCACGTCTTTAACAGCCTCTAAAATGACAACGTATCAATTTACCTTGGTGTTAGTTTTTCATCAGCATTTTTAAGGTGATTTCCAGATGGTCAGTCCTGTCTGTTATCCACAGGTCCATGAACCTGTTCCAGAAACAGGTTCATCTGGAAAAGTTGGTCATCAAGGCAGAAAACGTCGTCTGCTATGGATGTTCCAGCAATAATGTGCCTGTTAGACTTTTGGGAGGAGGAAAACAATTATGCACTTTACCCAGTTTGAGTTTGTCAAAACAACTCAAATACCTTTAACAGTTTATTTATGAAATCTAATTTAACCAGTTTTATTGTCTGTTTAACAATATAATTATGGCTGAAACAGACAGGCCATAGCAGAACACCTACAAATATTTACTGCATATAGGATTTTATGATTTAAATGGACTAATGAAATGTGCCCTTACACATTTTATGGTCTTTTTTTTCTGCCAGCTAAAATAAGGGCCAAAAAGGTTAATATACTAAGCAGTCAGGGGTTCAATATTAAAAATACATGAAATTTATTTATGCCACAAACAAAACTAATAATTTGAGAAATGATTATTTCAGCCCAGTGATCTTTGGTAAAACTGTAAAACCAAATCAAGTTGACAAGACATTGAGCACGTGTAAGATCATGTGAGACAAACCTTCATTCAGACCACATGAGTTTCACTCATTTGAGTCCTCTGCTATTATCTCAAGGTGTCATCTCTTGGGAACATGGCAATGACCTCATCTGACTCGGACAGTGCGCTGTTCCCCGCCGACGATGTGAAGCCACGGGCCGCATGCAGGAACCTGTTCGGCCCGGTGGACCGGCAGCAGCTGCAGCAGGACTTCCAGCAGCTCTTCCGCATGAGTGTGGAGGAGGCCACCCGTCGGTGGAACTTCGACTTCCAAAGGGAGCGGCCCATGCACGGTGCCACCGAGTGGGAGGAGGTGCGGTGTCAGGATGTGCCAGCATTTTACCGAAGCTGCATGGTAAAGGGAAGCACATCTGTGCCCAGGACAGAGCCCCCAGTGGTAGAGCGGGAGCCTAGCAACATGGCCAGAGGCGGTCACCTGGACATAGCAACCAAGGACACGTGTAGGAGCTACAAACCAGAGAAGCGGATGTCTGGCTCTACCACGATCCAACAGAAACAGGCCACCATTACAGGTATCCTAGCAAGATACTCAAGCGTCTTTGACAGTCCAAAATATAGCCATATGTGCCAAAAAATATAAACAAAAAAAAGGAAAATTTACCACAGACTAGCATGTGCTGTGTCTATACATCAGGTAAATTGGGATGATGAATAAGCGGTGGGGGGGAGGGACAAATGACTACAGACTGACTGGTACACAACTTTTCCCTTGTCATCTCCCCAGATTTCTTTGATGTGAAGAAGAGGAGGCTCCATTATCACAAGGCATCCAGTGAGCAGTAAACAGCTGGGCACAGAGAGGGCTCTGGCACCAAGAACACGTCACCTCTGTACATAGCCGTGTGTAAATAGCTGCTGTACAGGTATCTAATGTAACTGACAGCTGTGAGCTCACGTATCGCAATGCAGGCTTTAAAATGACACCCAGTTTAAACAAACACAACGGTTCTGTATGGAAACATCCAGCCATTTTGGTCTCTTCCATACAAGAAAAACCTCAGTTCAGTAAATGAATATGTAAAAAAAAAAAAACGTGATGATTCAAGTGTAATTTGTGCAAATATTCAAGTATCGCTTTACTTACACAGCAGCCATTTTGACTTAATTTCAACGGTTAATACTCACTGTAGCTTTGTTTTTGCTAATCTGTTTCATCTTAACTTTGAAAGTATTGACCCAAAGTGACACTTTATAGCAATTTTGGCTGAGACCATCCAGGGATCAGTGTCTTTTAAGGCAGAATCTGACATCCCACTACAATGTACAGAAAACTGTATATATTGTTTTTAAAAGTTATTTTATATTTTCTACTTAAAATCTGAGCCATTTCCTGTAATGTTTGGGATGATATATGTCACCCCATCCCTTTCTGCACTAACGTACCCTAACACATGTGATGCTGAAGTTGTGCGTTAACATTGACAGGCAGACTGCAATCAGATGATGTGCTCCTGTCACTTTGTCTAATGAATGACATCACCTCATCTGATGTTCAGTCTGCACAAACAAAGAGGAATCAGGATATGTCAGGGTGTATGCGGCCAGGCTACTTTGGAACACAGCCAGAGGAAAAGTGCTGAATTCCACACAAAGCTGGCAATACCACACGGGACAAAATTAAAAACACATTTCAGAAAATGTTTTCCAGTGTATTTCACAGGGCAGAGAAAGAATAATCTCTTCAAAAAAACAAAGATTATTAAAAATCCCCCTAAACTTTATTATGTCAAGAGTTTTATAGCTTACATCCTGTGGTTCTGAATATTATTTACAGCTAAGCTGCCAGTTTTTAAATGTTTAAGTCTTTACCAGCTCTGTATGGTGACATTAGCACCTTAGCTGGCATGGTAAGTTTATGTACAATCTTGACAACTTTCCACATTTGAATATAGCTTTTTTTTTTACATTTACCTAAGAATTTAAAGTGTTTAACATGTTTTGTACAACAGTTCTGATACTGGCACATAGCATGTAGCTTGTATGTAGCTTTAATAGTCAGATTACTTGTGTAGCAGTAAATCTAGTATATTTTAATGTAGCAGCAATTTAAAGGTTTTGAACTATGGCAAAGGGAATGTAGTATCATCATTAGATATGTTTTTTTTTCCAGTTTTCAGAAAAAATTATGGACACTAAACACAACAGACTCACTTTTGCTGTACTTAAAAGTTAAATGCAGGGACCTTTCACACATGCATTATTTTGCATTTTTGGAGTCCGTAACAGATACTGACAGAAACAAGTGCTACAAATTTCATTTTGCAGGACAGTTTGTACGTCTGTGTGCATGCGCATGTGTGCGCACCTTCGTGCTTCTTTTTTGTATATAAATTTATCTGAAGCAGGTGACCACACATTGGCCCTGTTTAATGACTATCTGAAGTTTCTGGCTTCAAACTGTTGTCTGGGCAGGGGGCCGTGGACATTGTCAGGGTTTCCAGAAACGCTTCCATTCCAAAAGCAGTCCGTTGAGAGCCTGAGATGTTTACCTGTGGTGTGTAGTGTCCCAGGTGATCTTTGGCAACAGCAGAAGTGGAAGGTCAAAGGTGAAGTGGAATAGCCAATGGAAACCTGGGCACACTGTAAAAACATTTAAGCAAGTAGCCATAGTCTGGACATTCTACCTCACCCCACCGACGACCCACCATTGACAGTTCACTTCCACCACACCTGAACTACACAGGTTCCAGGCAGAGACAGACAGCCAGGCACTTTGGCACTGCCTTTCACAAGGGGCTCAGTGGAGTCCACTAGCAGCTGGGATTCTGTGTGCTAGTGCAGTGTCCAGCCCATTCAGCCCTGCACGGAGTAGAACAAACCCAGTCCCAACAGGGGATCTGGACTCTGTTGTGTCTGGCTCACTAGCTTTGCTTTTGGGAAATTTCCCAGAAATGGTCAGAATGGGGAGAGAGAGGATTTTTTTTATTGAATGTAGCACAGTTTGTGTGCTTATATAAGAAAAGGAATTCAAGCAGGATTTTTTCTGGTATGTCACACTCAAAACCCTCCCGGTTTTATCAACTGCCTCAACATCTTTTTACTATTTTTTAAGAAGTCATTTCTAAAACGCTGTATTCCACTTCGAGTTTACACTTCACCTCACAAATGAAAGATGTCAAAATTTTGACGTGCTGATTTAAAGTACTATTCAGTTTCATTTTCCTATTGTGTTTTTGTCTGCCTGTGTGCTCAAAACAAATATTTTAAGTTATTCGGATGATGTATTTTTCCATGTGTAGGGAAATAATTATAAATAATTTTGGATATTACTAATGATGTATTTTTGTATCATAATCTTTGCACTACTTGTACGCGATAACGCGTTTCCTCATCAGCGTTGTCCTTTGTCAGCTGGTGTGCGACTCTAATACAGTCCCATACCCACTTAGGACCTAAATCACAGTATGTGGGACCTTTGAGTTGGACCAGGGGATGTGTCAGTCTTAAAGAAACAGACACCATTGTGAAGTTATCTTTGATGGCTGCTATGCAGTGCATCTTTCCCCTTGAGTATAAGCCTCTGGGAAAATGTAGTTCTAGAGCCAAATCAGACACTTTTTTGTTGGTGGGTTCGCACACATACAAAAGGCACTGCTCTGATTTACTCTTGCATACCCAAGGTCCCAACTGTCCCACGCCCTGTGTCACCTGGGCTGGTGTACAATCCAATTGTGCTTCCCTAACTCACCGCTCACAGGTGTGTCCGCATAGTATTCAGTGCCTTATATGCATGGATGAATTGTACCCTGTTCTACATGTTATAAGAAAAATATTGTGACGTAGTATATTGCTATCGGTTTTGTATGGGAAAAAAATTATCACTCATTGTCCAAGAAACGTGGGACTTCCACAAAATTACCAGTAGTAACAATTGTGCTAGGTGTTTCTGGTGCACTTATTAAAATAGTGCATTCCTTACAATAGATAAAAAAAAAAAAAATCACTGTTCAGTTTTGTGTTGTAATACTGTACAAAATTACAGTCAGCTAACAAATAAAGAATACCACATGCAAAAATTGCTATGAGGATGGTTCAGTCTCTGTTTTCTCCAGTCACCATTGTTAACTTGTGAAAAACAATTAGTAAGCAGGTATGAAGCTGGCTTATAGTTAAGTGTAATTTTTATATAAGACACCAGAGTTTGTGTAGAGCATATCATAGAAGTCTGCAAAACCCCAAAATTGTTCATGCGTTTCAGCTTCAACCAAATTCTCACTCACACTCCTGGTGTCCAGACCACGATAAAGGTTGAAGCAATTGGGCACTTAAACAGGAAAACCTGTTTTTTTGTATCATTAGTTTTGTAAGCTGCTATATATCAAGTGTGACTGGCATTGACTTGTGTAACACATACCTGAACAAGAGGCGGCTTCTGCGTTTACTGTAGCTACATGGTCCAAAAACACAGCATTCATTAGCTAAAATGCTGCTTGCAATAGTGGCATACAAGCTGTTATTTAAAAACCGTCAGCTGCTCAAACAGCCAGACGCTATCGTCTACAGTATCAACATCTAAATAGATACAGAAGAGAAATGCGTGCGCAAAACTATACGTGTAGTCAAGGTGAACATAAACATCAGATAGAAGAATGCTTTATTTGGAACAAACACCCATTTTCTTTTATTTATAGGGGGGCATTTATTAAAGTGCAAGTGTGAAATGATCGATGTATTGGATCCATCACTTCCTGCATAATTAAGCAGCAACTAAGCCAGGTCTGCAGTTACTGCTGTGACTGTGCCAAATCAGTTCACTTCAACATGGATTATAACTGCTTGTACCAAACATTAGAGCAATATTCAGTGTGATTTGTGGTCGCTTACAGTGCTGTGGTTTGTACCCCATTTGAAAGTCTACTCCTGTATTACACACTGACATTCTTTGAAAACAAGTGCCAGATTCATCTGAAACTAAACACAAGTTCAACATTAAATGCATCTCGAAACAGTTTACAGCTGGTTGAAGAATAATGGTGCCCTCTGGGAAGGCAGCAGTTACTACATTTGGCAAGAAAATTAATTCAGATCGAGAGGATACATAACAGATGTCATTTGTCCATTTCACTTCAGTCTGTGAATGACAGGATAGCAATGCCACGAGCACACAAAGGCATGGATAAATGACTAGAATGACCGAAGGTGAGGTAGACTCTCCCATTGGTTGGCAGTGAGGGGGACCCGCCCCCTGGTTCAGATCATGATTGTAAAAATTACCACCACTGTCCTTCTGTTAGATGAAGATGCCTCCAGGGCATGACAACTTGTACACACGTCTGGGGTGTCACATTTCACACACCAGAACAAGAGGCACACTCTAAAGGATAGCTGGCACAGATTGCTGTCACTTCTTACTCTGCAGCCATGGAGGTTCTTCAGATATCAGCTAGTTCCCCCCCAGACCCCCATTCCTAAACAGCAAAGCTGCAGCATGACACACCGGGATTAAAGACAGGATGTAGGTGCGTCCTCAGAGCTGGCGTGTCCGTGACCTCAGAGCTGGCGTGTCCGTGACTGCCGCTCCCACCACATGGAGCGAACCTCTCTCACGATCAGAGGAATGATGAACAGAAGGCTGCCTCCGGTCTGTAACAAACAGCAGACAAGCACAAACATCAGTGGGTACCCCCTTTCTCACACACACACACACACACACACACACACACACACACGGCTTCCAGTACTTACCATGACAATGAAAAAGTAAAAGACGCACATCCAGCCCAGCCTGCTCTCGATCAAAGACACCAGGTACTGCAGGACACACAGACAGACCATGAGAAGCCTGCTCCACTACAGATGCTGTCAACCTCAGCCAGGAAATGCACTGACAAATTAAACTCAGGAGCAGTTTCCTGAGATGAATGGTTAAGCAGCAGTTTAGTTAAATAGTACAAAGTTTGACCACAAAAAATAAAGACTAGATACAGGCACATTACCGTTATTATGCACAAGCACACACGAACATTATGAACGCATACTTCTAATTCTGACATGTTGCTACATGCTCGTGTTAAGGTCTACACGAATTCCGCTGGACGCAATTTGGGTGTGTGTGTGTGTGTGTGTGTGTGTGTGTCTCCACCTCTCCAATGTCAGACAAACCACATAACCACACACAGAGCAGCAGCCAAGACCTGGTCGTCCTTGAGGCCAGCATGCCAATACAAAGCCTGCAGCTGGCCCTGTGCTCCACCTCTGACAGCAAATGGATGCTCTGTGAACCGGTGCAGTTTGGGACCAGTGTGTACTCTCACACTGCATACATTCCATCATAAAAGTATCAGGGCTCTCTCTAACATCATCCTAAAGGTGACTGGAAAACGAACACTTTTTAAACTCTCATATTCCAAATGACTAAGTGTTTCTGTTGGTACTTTATAAAATTTTACATTCATGGGGACATCAGATGGAGAAACAATGACTTCAAACACTGAAGTTATGCTAAATGTTAACCTCTTTCTGTACAAAGCTAACCAGCTAAATGCTAAGCTGACCAGCTAACTGCTGTTGGAAAATGGCCCTGAGAAAGGCACCTGTCCACAGGCGGCACCAATGCTGCCGGTTCCATCCACAATGCCTGTGACGGTGGCTAGCGCTTCTTGACTGCCCCGCAGCACTTCCTGGCGACCCAGGTCAGCAGAGATGGCCGAGCTGATCATGTTGGATGGGCCACCAATGAAAAATCCTGATGGTAAAAAAATATAAGGTGGCCTCAGGGCATGAAGTCACACTGGTGTCAAATCCCCAAAAGAAAACTTCTCACACACCTTCACCCACCTGTAATAGCCAAAAGCAGTGCATTGATCACCTGGTCATCTGGGGAATCTGAATTATACAAAAAAATAAATAAATAAAGGATTTTATTAATATGAAGACGGACCCCTAGTTGTCACATGCCAACAGTAACCGAGGCCAGAAACTATGAATGCATGAGACTGTCACTAAACTTAGGAGTGGGCTCATACAGCAGTGGCAGTGCAGCTAAAAGAAGGAATGAATGAGTGAATGAAGGTAAGATGGACTGAGGAAGTAAAACTAAAGGAATTAACGCATGAGTGACCAGCTAAATGGGGCGACTGTAACACTCACGGCTGTAGCCCACCAGGGACCCCATTGCCAGCAGCAAGCTGACTGCCAGCACAGGGGCTCGTCTGCCCAGGAAGTCTGAGATCAGGCCTTGGACAGTTCCACCTATGAGAACCCAGAAGGTCGCAGTCAAACAGGAGGTCATGTTTACATGTAAAACACTGATACCTACAAGGCCTTTTTTCCTGTATGTTCATTTCAAGTTAGTTTAAAACAGCTCTGGAATGGAGTAATTTTTAATACTATACGTTACTTTTAATTCTTTCTGAGAAAGCAAGGTGTTCTATCTTAAACGTTTATGCATGTCATTCATTTTTAGAGCCCATTTTCAATACTGATGGGTCGAGCTGAGACAGATAGAAGGCATGAGCATGGAAGATCAGCACTGGGACACGACTGGTGAAAAGCACGTATTGGTCAGTAGCACTGGATTGTGATTGGCTGAACGTCTGCATCACTCACCCACAATCCCACCCACATCGTACCACACAGATAGACGGTCAGCCTGCTCCTCCTTCCAACCAAAGTTATTGCTAAGATAGAAAGGCAGCCAGAAGAAGAAGGAGTAGTTGACCAATTTCAGACAGGCATACGCCAGGGAGTACTGCAAACGGGGCCAAGAGACAGACATGAGTCACAGACTGCTGCTACAACTCTTCAGAGACCAAGAATGAAAGAGAAAAAGCATTAGGCAGAGAGAGTAGTTGCTGTGTTCGAACTGGAACTGAATCTTGAGCTAGACAATAGGCTTCATTCTTTGCCTGACAAACAAGTAGGACATCCTTTTTTTTAACGTAGTAGGTCAATATGATAATTTCTGTTACGTAAACCTTCTACCATTCACACTTTCACAAAATACCACAATGTTTACTGTAACACAGTGCTGATTGTCTCCACAGCATTACAGAAGAGTGGGGCATGAAAAGGGACATTTCTGCAGTCTCATGGAAGGCTTGAGTTTGGCTGCTGCTCACCGGCAGGACGCCAGGAAGGCAGAAGGCCTGGAAGAACCCAATGGCGGCCGGCGAGCTTTCTGGCCCCTGATCCTGGTCCTGCTGCTGAACGGAGTAGTAGGTTGCATTACAGACCACTTTCTCGTCCTCCTCTTGGTCATCCTCATCGTCACTGATGAGTGGTCGTTGGCTATCCGAATCCTTCTGAATGGGCCTCAGTGAGGACTCAAAGGAGTCAATTCCTGGGGGCATCAGTGGGGCGTGTGGCAGTGATGAGAGAATCAATGTAAATGTAAAGATGACAGTCAAAAGACAAGGACGACACAAGACTGAAGGCAGACGCTCTTCAGACAGAGCTCAATACACTTAACCAAACCCTTAGACACCAAAAAAGGTTTCGGGCACTTCTTACCCACTTCCTTTGGGGAGGTGAGAAGGCCGAAGAAAACAACCACCCCACCGGCAAACTGCACAGCCGAGGTCACCAGGAAGGCGTACTGCAGGAGGGCAGTCACACACAAACACACACACACAACATGTGCTACACAGACTGCTCATTTCCTGCTTCTTGGTACGCCACACATGACAGCGTGTGGAGCATCAGCGTCACTCGGGTACACAGATTATCCCCAACCCAGAGGGAAGACCTCGGCCGCTCACCTCGTAGCCGTACTTGAGTACACTTGAGGCCAGGAATGCACCCAGAATGTTCCCCACAGAGGCACAAGCGCTCCACAGGCCAAATACAAAGCCTCGCCTGGGGGGCACACAGCACACACTGCTCAGTCCCAAAAACACTGTCTACTACACCTTAGGAACAGCACCAGGTTCCAAACTACACATCTGAAAAGTAACAAGAAGCTCTCATAAAAGCACCACTTTTTAATCCCAAACACATGCAAACATCTACAAGAACTTCAGCTTTAATTTTTTATTGTATGTGTTTGAACGTGTATGTGTGTCTGTGCATTTGAGTGTGCACACCCTCATACGTGAAAACATGAACCCATGTTGTGTGAGAAACAATGTCTGGATCCGAGGAAAAAGAGAGGCTGGGAGGGGGTGGTCTAGGAGCAGTGGCATGTGCTGTTTACATTTAAAAATGCAAATGCATAAACAATAACGTATGGTGACAATTACCCTGACTTGCCAAACCAGTTGCCCATAACGGCCACGACACAAGGCCAGACAGCTGACTGCAACAGCCCGTTCAGCACCCACAATATGCAGTAGAAGTAGATGTTGTAAAAGCGAAGCCATTCTGTCAATGTCCCGAACACAAACTCCTGCAAACAGATGGGAGAGCTCATCACATAGCAACATCAGCAGCATCTGTCAGACTGCTTAACGGCATGCATGACAGAGGGGGCCAACTAGGCAGCAGTAACACCACTAACCACCAGGGCGGAGCCACAAAGCCCAAAAGACAGAACGTATCGCAGATTCAGACGATCCCCAATTGCTCCACTCACATAAAGACCCTGAGAGTGGAACAGAGAAAGAGGTGCGGCTTTTTTTGTGACCAAGTCTCAATTCCTGCAGGCAGCTGTTCAAGTAGTTGGTACACTGTCACTTAACATATCAGCATCTCATTGTTTTAATCCACACATGTCCAGCCTATAAGAACCAACTGCAGCCCAAGCAATCAAGGGGAAAAAAGGCAGCCTATACTCACAACTGCATAAGAGAACAGAAATATGGTGTCCAGTGCCCCTAAAAACAGTGTAGCCTCATCCAAGTTGTCAAACAGCTTATTGTCTTCCCAGGTCTAACACGGAAGAAATACGAAACATTTGGGTTACACACACACACACACACACACACACACACACACACACACACGCTACACTGTTATAAGACTTGCACTGCGCAGTTACAGCATTACACAGCACTGCATTCCAGTGCTAAAAAATTTAAACATTAAAGGAAAAAATAAGCAATGCACTGCATTAGGAAATGATATTCATTTTAATAGAAATTAAGAAAATAATGCGTACATTAAGCAAATTTCAGCACATACAACATTTTTGATCCATCTGGACCCAAAAAACAGGAGAGGGTTATCAGTGAAAATGCTGACAAACGAATATCTTAAACGCAGAATTCGGGAACGGGAGGTTAAGGCAGAGCACTCAGGAAGCGAACCGACATCCTGCCTTTATGCCTCACTATACACAGACCTGGCTGGGAGAGTATGAGGGGGAGCTGGTGTTCAGCACGGCAGGCGTCCACTGCGCCGAGATGCTCACTTTCACATTACTGAAGGTCTTCCGGGAGGCATGCAGCAGAACATAGCTGGAGGGGTGACAAGAGGTTTATCAACACTGCACTTAAAAGCGCCCTCTGCTGCACCTACTTAGCTACTACAATTAATACAACAAATTACATGAGTCATGGAAAATAAATATGTATATATTTTAATTATACATGTTCAATGTTCATATGTATGTAAGCATACTGTTGGAAACAGTTGTCAGCATTAAATACTAATGATGTAATGAGGCACTCAGCTCCCAATTCACAATACTGGGCTCACGATGCAAGTTTTTTTTTTTTTTTTTTTTTCCACAATATCCGAAACTACAATAAAAAAAATTTTTAATTAATTTCCGAGGCAAAAACAAGGAAAACAATGCTAAAGTATGTTTCTTCTTTACAGGTAGTGGGCAGAGGTTTCAATTGCAGAGGCAATGTAACAGCTGCATCATATTACTAGTGTTAGTGGTTATGAAAGCCATAAGTTCCCATACTGTGGTCCATGGGGCTGACACATACCGGGCTGCGAAACGGCAGGGAAATCCCTGCAAGTAGCAGGTGTGTGAATTGTGAAATGCATTTTTTCACAAACTGAATATTTTACTGCACGCTATTTTATTGCACATCACATTAAAATAAATTCCAAAATATTCACATTTTCTTTACAAAGTTAATAGTCCAATGAAGAAAAGAAGGACTAATTTTACTCCATCTGAGAAGTGAGTTGTCAGTGCACTGCCCTGGTGTAAGTAACACATTAGGAAAAATGAACAAACAAAACTACATTACCAAGTTTTTTTAACTGTTGCTGCTCAGAAACAGCAAGTGGATTACAAGGACAAAGGCGACACTAAAAAGAAAAAACATTCATCCAAAAATATGACAAATTAAAATACAGATTTGTCACATTTTTTGCTGATGAGGTTCTTCACATTAAAATGTCACATAGCAGGCATGTAGTACAGTGCCGTTGGTATCTCCACGGTGTGCTCATTTTATATCACGGCACGATGGATCATTATATTCCTATTAAATACTTGACTTAGTTAAGTAATCAGAACTCATATTTTGCCAAGCAAAACAATGGTGAGCAATTCCACATCAACCAGGGTGAGATGTCTGGTAAATAACAGAATCTTAAAAGTGTAAGAAAAGGAGTCAAAACAATCATTGTTTAACACACAAATTCCTGCTCAATGAGGTGCTAAAAAGGTCTTGGTGCACCTTCAGTATCACAATAAAAAGAATGGCAGGGTACGTTTTCACCTTTCTATAACACCGAGATGCCCAGCTCTACGTTTGAGTTCCAATACACGTTTATCAGCAGAACTGTACAAGTGTAAAAGAAAGCTCTCTGTCACCTTGCATCAAAAAGTGTCATCTAAGCATGTGTGTGTGAGAGGAACTCTAACACATGGCTTTTTGTGTTCAACTCTGTCACTAGTAAACCAACACAGGGCTACATATTCAAACCTACACACCTGATGGACTTTACTTTGAGCTCCCTGCTAGTTAAGCACAGCGTCAGCAGGCACACATACACGGTGCCTAGTGCTGCACTTCACTGGGGCTCAGGTTCACCAGCATGTGCGGCGCAAGGATCTGCATTTACCTAAAAAAGGTGAGGAGGAAAGCAACCAGGTGGTGATGGGTGTACTGTGACAGGAAGCCACAGTGGGGGGGCGACATCACAGGGGTCTTGGGGAGAAGGAACAGGCGCCTGCCTTCAGAACTAACAGAAAACTGGGCCAAAGCCTGGCAGTGGGGACATATGGAAAGGGGTGGGAGTAGAAAAGATGGAGGTAAAACAGCAGCACTGAGTTTTATCACTGCGCTCTACACCATCTAGCACAAAACGCTCCACCTCCTCTATGATGATAACAGCTCAATGTGCCACAGTATAACAGTAAAGTTTGTCACTGTAGGGCAGATCGAAGGTCAGTTTCACTCCCCATCTGGCACAGATCGTGTTACAGTCTTCATGTTAACTTCCAAGTTGCGTAATCAAGCCACAGGAGCTGATGTGCATCCAAAGAGGTTGTGACTGCCCAAATAAACATTTGCAGAACAAAATTTTACTGTATCAAACACAAAATTGTCTTTGTGATGAATCCACAAGCCCTTTCAATGCCAGCTGCTGGCATCAGCTGCTCAATGTCTAAGACATCATCCCACCAGGTTCACAATGCAGTGAGGCTGTACCAGTTAAGTCAGTCTCCTCAGGCAGTTTCTTAACCCAGCATTCTGCTGCTGACATTTGCGTATAAAACACTTAAACAAAGACAAATGTATGCGTGTACTCTTAATCCATGAACATTAATAACGGATAATCTAGTTGTAACGTTTCCTCAATAAAACAGCACTAGTATTTCTTGCTGTACTGAGAAAATTCTCCAGGGCAGTCTAAATTCTTTGTTCTGTACTGAATAAATTCCATCCTATAATTCAGGATTTGATTTATGAAGTGACCTGCACCATATAAATATAATCTGGAAATCAAGTAAAATTCGTGTGGTTTATGTATGATTAGATACCAATATCACAAAACTATGTCCTTTACGTAATTTTAATAATATGGTGCAGAGATGCAGTTTAACTCACCACACACGTTGTTAATAATCTATTTTGACAAAACGTACTGTAGAAACAATAGTGGTATAAACAAATCATGTAATACATTATCATTAGTGACAACATTTTCATCTCCATGTAATATTCGGTTTGGTAGCTTACCTTTCTGCGCGATACGATAGCAGTTCTGCAATTAAGCTACATTAACAGTTTACACGCTGTAATCATACCGTAGCTTTGTGTAACTGTTAACGGTTGTCTGATGTTTAACAATCACACGTAAAAATAAATTCAGATTCTGAAAAATAAACATAAGACCAAGGGCACGTCATGCCATAACCAACATCCGACCCGCCTTCGCCTTGCATTTTTAACCAGCTGTCGACTGAAGCAGAGCGCATCTTCTACTGCAATTAACTCCCACTCGTGTTTAGCTGAAGTGTGCACTTACTATACACGTCTTCTGCAACAAACACCGAAAACTTACCAAACTGTCTCTACAAGAAGTAGTATAACTTGAGGAATGAGGACATAAAATGCATTGTTCGTAATTAATTTGTGCGCTTCCTGTTAATAAACGCAATGCATGATGGGGCTTGTTGTTCTTGAGCTGAAATGGCGTACTGTTAGAATAGAATAGAATAGAATAGAATAGAATAGAATAGAATAGAATAGAATTCCTTTATTGTCATTGTACAGTTAAGCACAACGAAATTTGGGTGCATCTCTCCATAAGTGAGAACCACAGGGAGGTAGACATAAACATGTAAGGTGCTTAAAAAAAGTAATATACAAATAAATTATAATATACACCGATAAATATACACCAATTTATCCATCAAATAATATACACCAATTTATCCACCAATTTATAAACCAAAAAAATATACACCAATATGCTATTATCTACTATGGCATACTAGTATGCTAAGTAATACTAATATACTAGATGATATACTAGAAATAAAACAAAAAATACTGGAGAACAGTAACATACAAGATAAAAAACATACTCTGTCACCACACGAACATATAGTGCAAATCTAG
Organism: Chitala chitala; assembly: GCA_025773905.1. Lineage (NCBI taxonomy): Eukaryota > Metazoa > Chordata > Actinopteri > Osteoglossiformes > Notopteridae > Chitala > Chitala chitala. Next base: position 270 of record JABJVR010007848.1, on the reverse strand, counting down.
GACCTGTGCAAAATACAGCAGACTGTGCACATTTGTGCAAAGTACAGCAGACCCATACAGACAGCAGACAGTACAGCAGACACATACAGACAGCAGACGGTACAGCAGACACATACATACAGCAGACACATACAGACAGCAGACAGTACAGCAGACACATACAGACAGCAGACAGTACAGCAGAGACATACAGACAGCAGACACATACATACAGCAGACAGTACAGCAGACACATACATACAGCAGACAGTACAGCAGACAGTACAGCAG
>JABJVR010007847.1:0-11151 GCA_025773905.1 Chitala chitala | reverse complement strand
CACTGTGTTGAGAGCCAGACTTGAACCCACGAGTTTACAGCACTGAGGACGTCCTTTAGTATTCTTGGTCATTCACAGAAAGGGTCCATATTTAACATAGATGAGCACACCATATGTACTTATTACATTGATGTAAAATTCTTTTCGGAATTGACTAGTGACTGACAGGAGGGGGCAGTAAAGTGGCCAATCGGATTTTACCTGGGGCCAGTGCCCCTGTGGCCACGCCCCTAGGTCTGCCCATGGCTCACAGTAAATCACACTAGATGGGTTCAAAAGCAAATTAAGCAAAAAGAAATATTAATTTTTGTTTACTCTTCAGACTTAGTAAAGACAGGACACAATAAAGATGTTATGAATATCATTTCCTTTTATTGGCTGAATTCTGGTATATACATTATGTGTTTAAAAAAATTAAAATTAAAAAAGAGGCACTTCTGAATTCTGTCAATGACTGTTCATCATGTGTACCTCACAGTGCATCTCTGATTGGTCCTCCGTATTGAAAACACACGGTTAAAGTGTTGAACCTCTGAGGAACAGCCCACATGACATCACACTTCACCTCATGTTAAGTCACACATGGTCCTGCCTTTGGCAGATTTATGCCAGAGGTGGCCAGAGGTGTCTGGATGCAGTTTTTCTTTTAGAAATTGCTTTTAGTTGTGCAATAAACACACAACTAATGTTATAAAGATTAATGTTCCTTTTTAAAGGCAGAATAAACAGAATCCAAGAGGTAGAGCTTGTTCACTACAAAGAGAAGAAATGACGGTTTAGATTTGATAGATCAGTAATGTTTTTACCAGATAATACTGTAATTTTATACTGTAGCACAAGCTTAAAGATGACACTCAAGTCAGCAGACAAATTAATAGTAGGCATCATCATCAGATTCTTTACAGAAGATCTGAGTTATATTCAGGTTGAGGAAGATAACTGTGATGATTTGCATGTGAATGCAGGTTCTAATACAAGCTGTACCTTTGACATCCAGTTAAAATTTTTTGGATCTGCTACTGTTTGCTGCTAATACATCACCAGGAAAGGCTGGGTGCCAACCCAGCACAGGGCACACACACTATGGACAATTTAGAGACACCAATCAACCTAACATGCATGTCTTTGGGAGGAAACTCATCAAACACAGGGAGAACATGCAAAGTCCACACACCCAGACCCAAGGTGGGACTTAAACCCCAGGCCTGGCGGTGCAAGGCAACAGTGCTAACTACCATGCCACCAGGGGTGTTACATCCCTGGTCATATTTGCATTATGTTTCTGTGTCAGTAAGTCTCATTGAGTCTATGTGAGACTGATTTGGAGAATGCCCATTGGTCTACATGAATGCCAATCACTGGGCTGAAGACCCAATGAAGAGCCTCAACATTGAAAGGAAGTCTCCAGTTCAGGAATTAAGAAGAATAGTCCAAGTCAAGTCAATTCAAAGTTTATTTATATAGCATTTAAAACATCCTAGTTATAAAGTAATGAAAGGCAACAATAAAGTAAAAAACAAAATAGAAGTAAATATACAGTGTATATATTGACTGGTGGTGGAGGAAAGTTAGTTTACCAGTTAGCAGAAATGTTGGTGCTATGTATGAGATGGGTTTGCGTGTTGTTTTTTTTTTTTTTAATAAAATTAGAAAACATACTTTTAAGTAATTTACCTCTGGGATTAATAAAGTAGTGTAAAAATTGTCTAGCACACTAGGATTATAAACACACACCTCTTTGTATGTATATTAGCCATTTTGTTTGTCCATCACTTTGTAATTACTCAGGTTTTCACTACTAAAACTTGTCCTCGTTGTTGTCTTTTCCAAATCTACAAACCTCCACACGCACCCTCTGCAGTCCTCTTCGGCTTCCGCTGTTGTTACAAATTACCATTACCGAAAGAGAGGGGGGTGCAAGCAAACCTGACTTAGTCAATGATCTATTCAATCGTTTGATTTGACTGCGTATGTGGACACATCAACTATATCGCTGTCACTGAATCTGACAAACAAACGCTATTGCCATAGAGAGACAGAATGAATTGTCCTTTTCATTTTATCTGTAGTGTGTCACTGGTTTGGAATAAAGTCGCCTCTGGAATCTGCGCTCCATTCCAGCGCGCTCTTAATAGTGCTTAATGTCCCAGTCATTCTTCGTGAGCGCGCTTCTATTCATATATGCAGCATAATGTGCTATTGGTGCCTTTACGTTATAGATGTACAGCTGACGCGATCTAAGGGAATGGGAAGGTGACAGCAAGCGTCTGCTATGACAGCAATCCGATTACGTGCATGAGTTTATCCATTTATTAGATTTAAGTATTTGCACACATCAGCATAGAAGCTCATCCATTGAAACATCCCGCACACAACAGCGTGAAGAACCAGCGATACTTTCGTAAATAATTAGGTGTTTTATTTACGATTGCAGGTCTTGTCTAAACAATTTGAAGTCTTACTCTAGTGATTTTCTAAAGCTTCGTCGAGTTTGTGAACTTTTTCGAAGATCTTCAGGACAGCGAATAAACAACGTCAATGTTCATTTCGAGGATATTCAGACAGCGATACCTCAAATGAAAACGGAATGGGGGGAAAAACAGGATGGAAAGGTGTACAAATTCTATTGTATTGGTTTCTCCAAATTGTACTAATATAAACCATGGACCTCAGTTGAAAATTGGTGATTTTCTCTGTTGAAACTAATGATGAGCCAGCGAGTTTGCCTCTGAAGTTAGAATTTCTTTTGAACGTTTCGAAAGTTCCTTGCCTTTGTAAATAACAGCGCCAGATGGAGCCTATCGTATTTTCTGCACATAACAAGAAATAATCTCTTTATCCATCATAATTATATAAAATAGTAACATAAAACATATTAATTCCATGCCTAAAAACAGAACATCTTCGCTACGCCCTGTTACAATGGAGTGGTTTTAGCTCTCATGGTCCAGAATTAATGCAGTGCTGTTGTCTGTTCTATTATACTGGCTGGTATTTATCTGGATCTTCAAACAAAGAATAGAAGAAGATCTCAAGTTATGTGTTGAAACATTAAAACCATTTCTTGAAAACCTCGTGTTATGTCAGTGCTGCAACATTAAAACCAAATTACTTAGGAAAGATTTTTCTGCTATATCTCCTCATGAGTCATGTTTCTGTTTTACCTTCATTACTATATTTAACAACAGTCATCAGTTATTGAGGCATTACAGTTTATGTCTTTTGAAGGAGAAAAACGGGGTTGATCACATGTGACTTCAGGTGCCATTCTTGTGATTCTATGGATGATATTGGGGTTGGTTTGCAGTCAGCCTCAGCTGAGGGGGACTTCTTTCATAACGCAACTTCCCAGAGTGACTGTGGCAACTGCCCTACCACAAATGTGCCCATCGCCAACCTGATGGAGTCTTCATTACCAGTTCAGGACATGGACAAAGACCTTCTCACTGTTGCCAGCTCCATTGCCGTAAAGGCAGGAAATACACAGGTATGCAGCCCTGCTCCCGACTCCCAGAGTAGCAATGCCCGGACACGGGAAGCCACCCAGGCAGATGCAACATCGACTGGGGACAGTTACAGCTTTTATGACCGTTCTACATACCTTCAGAGACAGTTTGGATCCATGCTGCAGCCAGGGGTCAACAAGTTCTCCCTGCGCATGTTTGGCAGCCACAAGGGGGTGGTCAAGGAACAGGAGCGGGTGAAGTCCCTTGGCGTGTGGATCATCCACCCATACAGTAACTTCAGGTACTTGGGGTGAGACGGTTCATGTAAAAAAGACGCAAAAGCTTAATGTGGATTTACAGCTAACGCTCTGCCCTCCTTACACGATTCTGTTCTGCCTGAGGGCGGTTCTGTAAAACAAAAGCTCACCGCTTGAATGTTAAGATGTTAAATATAATAATATTATGTTAAATATAAGTAGAGCAAGCTGCAAATACTGTTCCTGTTTGCTGATAGCTGAGTGGTCAAAGAAAGCAATACCCAGCAAACACAAAACATTCAAATAACGCTAGCAAAATGTTTGGGGAACGTTAGGAATGTTTAGCTAACGTTATTTGAACATTTTGTGTTTGCTGGGTAGTAGTCATAGAATCACTCACCTAACAGCTTTAGACAGAACAAAAATAACTTCCCACTGACGGAGTCTGTGCTTGTGGGGATTACTCTGAAGTGAACAGTCACAATGACATTGCAGCTATAGCCGGTGAATAAGCGTTATCCTTCTCAAGGGCAAATGTAGCTTTCAAGGTGAGATCTTGTACAAAATCAGTTTGTTTGGTTGTTTCTTTTTTTGCCTGCACAAAGTTCTGTGTATTTTTATCTCGCTGCCATTTCATTTTTTCCATCAGATAGTCTTTGGCACGCTTCATAAATTCTTATTTTAAATTAATAAAGCTTGTTGAGAATTTCTGCATTGACACAGTAATTATGTACCTAAATTCAGTATTCAAATATTTAATTGACATAAAGAATGAAGCAAAAGCAGAAACTGTGTGAAGCACAGGCATGCCCCCACTCCGGGAGCAGAATGGAACATGAGTGCTACACAGACAAAATGCAAGAAAGCAAACTCAGACATGTGAAAATCCACAGTTGTAGTCAAACAGCCCAAAAATCAACTTTCAAGATATAAACAGTAACATATAGCCAGAAAAACATGATCCAAAAATAGTAATCGATCAATATCAGGAAATGCACATTGCTCAGAATTGCTATAGAAACACAATGCTTCACAAAGTGTGAATGATTACCTGCTGAATATAAAGGGAAGTAGTAGAGGGCAAATTAATGAGAAACAAGTGATTGTAATATTCTGGATAGCAGAATGTATTATGTTAGAATGGTTCCTATTTGTGAAGGTAAGGACAAACCAAAACTTGAGTTGTTGGGTAATGAGGACCTATGAGTGCAGGTGACTTACACACCTTGTTTTATATCATGATTTTTATATCACTGTGTATGTCTGTTTGTATTACCAATGTCAGTGTGTATTTATGAGAAACAGTCTAAGACCAGCCTAACATCCTGTTACACATTTCATCTTATAAGGTTCTACTGGGACCTCGTGATGCTGACATTAATGATGATCAATCTGGTCATACTGCCAGTGGGAATCACCTTCTTTGAGAACCAGAATACATCTCTTTGGATCTTTTTCAACATCATTACTGACACTCTCTTCCTGTTGGACCTGACCTTCAACTTTCGCACTGGCATTGTGAAGGAGGACAGTGCTGAGATAGTTCTGGACCTTAGGGCCATCCGCAGAAGTTATCTGCGCAGCTGGTTCCTGGTGGATTTTATCTCCTCCATTCCTGTGGACTACATTTTCCTGGTTGCAGATCTGGAGGCACGGCTGGACCCAGAAGTTTACCGCACAGCACGGGCTCTGCGCATCGTCCGCTTTGCTAAGATACTCAGCCTGTTGCGGCTGCTGCGGCTCTCCAGGCTCATCCGCTACCTTCACCAGTGGGAGGAGGTGAGGCTTGGCTGTGGTAACTAGGATGCCGAGATGATGATGAGAGCAGAAACAAGGCAGGCACATGAGCGCATGATGTGAGCGGAAGGACAAGTTCCCAGGGTTTTCTGGTGATGAGATGAGATCAGAGATGAGGGGATGGAATGTGGTTGTAAGAATTTTGGGGACCAGGTATGTTCCGAGCAAGGGGACTCTGTGTGCTCAGCACCTCCCTTTTTCTTCTACTACATAAACATGCCCCTCTATGTAAGTAATGTGCCTCTTATTTACCAGACAGGGCTTTACAGTGCAACAGAGTTTATTACATTTGCATTTTCAGAATGAGCTCACTACGAAAAAATGATCAATTGCAACTTAGTAAAATGCTAGAGCATCTGTCCCTCAAGCTCCCTCTGCATGTCCCATGACCCTACACTGAAGAGCATACCGTCATTAATAAACTAGACCTGTAACTCCATGCTGAACACAGTACGGTTTACTAGGTATTTTGCACTTGTTTCATACAGCTTAAGCCAAACACATCAGGGTTCAACACATACAAAAGTAAAAAAGAGGAGAAATCTGATAGCAAGCTTAAGTTCTGGTACTATAAGTTGCAGTTAATAACATCATCATCTGGTTTTCAACAATTATTGTAGGGACACTTTGTTATGAAGTGTAGACTCTGACATGGCCTTTCTCTGTCGACCGGCAGATCTTCCACATGACGTATGACCTGGCCAGTGCAGTTCTGCGTATTTCCAACCTTATTGGAATGATGCTGCTTCTCTGTCATTGGGATGGATGCCTGCAGTTCCTGGTGCCCAGCCTGCAGGACTTTCCCCAACACTGCTGGGTAGCCAAGAGCAACCTGGTGGTGAGGTGGCTGGCCACGCCCACTTTGTGCCTCTGGGTGAACTGTTGTGTGTGTACAAAGGCACTGTTTAGCCTGCACATGAAATCAATGTAGGATGTACAGTGCAGTCCAAATGCTGAAGACCACTATCAAATTAATACGTCTTTCATTATAAATCATGTTACCAACACTCACCTTTTCAGTTGGGTCAAAAGGTCTGAGACCATATTCTTAATTCTACAATTTTTCGATTTAGGATTCTGAAAAAAAATGTAAACAAAGAAAAGTAATGAGGTAAAATCATTTCAGGCTGTGCATTACTTCTGGGTCAATGCTCTAAGCACTCTTGTGACACTGGCCATGTTAACTCCTTTGTTGTGAAAAGGTCACATTTTCTTTGAGTCTTGTGTTCAGACAGAAATCAGGTGGAGTTCATTGACTGCTACTCGTTTTGTAATACTGCACAAACTTGTGAGGCCTGAGTGCACGCTGCCAATAAAGCAAAAGGGGGACAAAAATGCTAAGAAACTCATGTAAATGTTTTCAAAGACTGAACATTTCATGCAGATTGTTCTGCTGAAAATATGATTTATAATGAAAGATTTTGTGTTAAACTAAAAACATTTCCACTAATGGCCTCAGACTTTTTTACCCCACTGTATTGGATGTATGTGTCTCTATTTGTGTTTTTCTGGCACATTTAACCTGCTAACCGTTATCAATGTCAGTTTATTTATATAGCATATTTAATAAAGCAGTGATGTCTAAAGTGCTGTACAGCCAAGTAAACAAAAGGGAAGATGCATTAACAGGTAAAAGAAAAACCTAGACAGATAAAGTAACGTTCAATAAGATAATTCCAAAATATCTAAAAAATAGTACTAGCAAGTTAAAACAATTAGAAGGCAATATAAAGCTATAATACTTTAAAAGAAATAAAAGAGTAATAGAAATTGGAATCTACCTTCATTGGGAGCTTAGTTTATGGGAATGACAACTCAAATGCCAGAGAAAACAAGAAAGTCTTCAGATGAGTCTTAACCTCAGAGAGAGGAGGCCAGTCTGATGTATGAGGACAATGTGCTCCAGAGCATAGGTGCTGCAATGGACAAGGCACGTGAGAGAGCTGCTTTGACAGTACAATGACAGATCTTCTCATTTTCCACATTGATATATTTGTTTGTTTAGCCTGTGTTTGTAGCAGGTCACTAGGTGTGATCTTAGCTGTGTAGGATCTCAGGTTTGACTTTTGACACCAAACCTCTGTGGTCCTGTGGTTCAGAACCAGACGTGGAGTGTGCAGTATTCATACGCCCTGTTCAAAGCCATGAGCCACATGCTGTGCATCGGCTATGGAGGGCAGGCTCCCGAGGGCCCTACGGAGGTCTGGCTCACAACACTCAGCATGATGGTCGGTGCCACCTGCTATGCCATGTTCCTGGGCCATGCTACCACGCTCGTACAATCCCTTGATTCATCTCGCCGCCAGTACCAGGAAAAGGTACCAGCCAGTGCACCTTCATTACTTTCCTGACATACATGAAACTATTTAAATCATATGTCTTGTACTTTATATGAATTTTTCATTATAAAGCATTAACTTCATGTTTTTGTTAAGAATTCCAAATTCGTTAATTGTACCTAAAGTTTTAACCACAGCTAGGAATTAAACGCTAACTGGATAATTGCTTGTTGAATATGCATTTCAGTACAAGCAGGTGGAACAGTACATGTCCTTCCACAAACTTCCAGCAGATCTACGCCAGAGGATACATGAGTATTATGAACACCGCTTCCAGGGAAAGATGTTTGATGAAGACAGCATCTTTGGAGAACTGAGTGACCCACTGAAGGAGGTCTCTCTCTCACTCTCTCTCTCCCTCTCTCTCATTCACTCACTCACACTATCTGTCACTCACTTATTCTCTCTCTATTTTACAAAGGACTGCTTGATTTAACCTCTTAGCATGGAACAAAAATGGAATTTATAAACAGTTTTCTTCTGAGCAATGAAAATTAAATTTAAATTAAAAATATATATTAGCTAGTCAGAAACAATGACTGCTTTTCTTAACATTGCTCTCATGACCATCTCCTTTCTTTTTTAGGAGATCATCAACTTCAATTGTCGAAGCCTGGTGGCCAACATGCCGCTTTTTGCCACAACGGACCCCAACTTTGTTTCCAGTGTGGTGACCAAGTTGTGCTTTGAGGTCTTCCTGCCAGGAGACATCATCGTGCGTGAGGGCACATCAGGGCGGAAAATGTACTTTATCCAGCATGGCACAGTGAGCGTGATAACTCAAGACAACAAGGAGATCCAGCTTACAGATGGCTCATATTTTGGGGGTAAGCTGTCATGACAGGCCTGACCCAAAATGGAGCTTCGAAGTTTGACATTAGTCTCAGTTGGGTAGGTTACTTTATGCCTTTCATTTGTGTTCTTGGCTCTCATACTTTAGGTACAAGTAGGTAATGGGGCAGTTAAAGACGTAGACTTGCAATTTCAAGGTTACCAGGTCAAGCCCCATGCAATCTTATCCAGTGATTTGTGAGCACTTAACCTGTTTTGCTCCTATTAAACACCTAAGTATGTAAAGGAGTAAAATTGAGTATTGTATATAATTTAAAAAATTGACTTTTTTAATTTCCCCACATTCATCGTGGTTGAGTGACATGTGCCTGGCATTACTAATAAATTTTCCAAAAATGTTTGTTCTAAGTTTAACCACACTGTTTTTGAGAATGACGTTATTTAGCTTGACATGATTTTCCATGCCGTATTTGCTCTAACACTAACACTGTCACCTTGACAATCCCCACTTCCCCCGCTCTAACCCAGAGATCTGCTTGCTGACACGAGGGCGACGTACAGCCAGCGTCCGGGCCGATACCTACTGCCGTCTCTACTCCCTGTCAGTGGACAGCTTCAACGAAGTGCTGGAGGAGTACCCCATGATGAGGAGGGCTTTTGAGGCTGTAGCTGTGGACCGTCTGAGGCATATGGATAAAAGTAGGATTCCTCTAGTACAGGGGTGGGCAATCACACTCCTGGTGGGCTGCAGTGGGTGCAAGTTTTTGCTTCAGCCAATTTCTGCTTTTAATTGATCCTTTAATGTCAGTTAAATGTTATTGACATTTTTCGTATAATCCAGAAATTCACACCAAGATTTATTCGTTTTTCTTAAGAATTCAAAGAAGCGTGACATAAACTTAATTATATTGCTATTTAATGTTTAACAGTTACTGTATATTTTAATCCATTATTGTGAATAATTACTTAAGTCACTGCTGCTGATTAAGTATTCTTTCTCATTAGCACCTTTTATCTTTCCTTTGTGTAACCTATTAAGTTTTATTAAGACAACTAAGCACAGACAGATGCAAATGGTTAACAATAATAAAGATATGTAACGACATCATTGATATCTAAGATAGTGTTCAAATGAACTTGAATTGGCTGAACCAAAAACCCGCACACACTGCGGCCCTCTGACCGTGATTGGCCACCCCTGCTCCAGTAGGTGGATGATACGCTCTGCTAGGAGTGACTTGAGCTTTGTTGTTGACTCCTCTTGACTCCTCTTTTGTTATAATCCTTTTCTCTTAGGAAAGGAGGTCTCAAAGCAGAGAAACAGTGTCACAGGAGAAGCTTTTTTGAAGGCTCCATCCTCATCATCATGTACCACCAGCCTTGGCGACTAGGCCACTGACCTACACCACTAATTTCCACTAACCCTCTGCTTGTAGTGACTGCTGAAATACAGAGAAGGGTTTGGCAAACACAATACCGAGATTGGCGTTACCCTTAATCGAAGCCAACGGGTGTCCTGATGACTGCAGTTCTGGATTTGCCCAGCAGGGTGTTGTGGTCGTGCCCTCCAGTTTCCCAATCTCCTAAACTCTCATTTTTTGTTATAATTTCACCACGATTTTTGCTATAGCGGTTCCAGTTAAATTCAGATTCTTCTGTTAGAGAGCTTTAAATGTAGTTGTAAATATAATGGGTTGTTATGGGTAAAACATGATATTTGCATTTTATTATGTTACAGTGTAATGTTTTCTAAACAAGCTGTGTTTAGATATCATGACAATAGCTTTGTTAAAGTCCATAACTAGATATAACACAATTTTATTAAAAATGTATATACATATTACATCAGGATTCCTGTGTTTATTCTACTACACACATTTCCTGAAACAGCAATATTTCCTTTATGAAGCTAAGATAAACAGCATGATATGCTACTATGTAAAATAATTTTTACTGATAATCAATGTTTGAAGTGGTGAATTCTAATAATGGCACATGTTAACATATTTACTGCTCAGTACCAGTAAACTTTTAATAAGTTATGGTACACCATAAAGCATATGTGTCAAACTCAAGGCCCGGGCTGTTGCCCGCGGGCCACAACAGGCGTACAATTATATCCGGTCCGCGAGATCATTTCATATATATATTTTTTTAATGGCCCGGCGATATAAACCGTCGATAACACGCAAACTACAAATCCCACAATACAATGCAACAGCTGCCTTACCGAACGATAGGCTAACTGCGATCATTCCCGCGTCAATTATGTCAGATCAATCAAGCGTCTGTTGATGTGTACAACCTCAATTTCAAGTCAAAACTAGCCCCCAACAATGGCCAAGAGAAAAGTTGATTCTGCAAAAAAAAGAGCCTTTTTTGTTTTGATTGCGTCAGTTCACACCTTAGTGCGTCAGTTCACACCTTAGTTAAATGCCTCAGAGACATTGAAAAATGGATGAACACAAATTGCTTAGCACTAAATACAGATAAAACTGAAATCTTGTTAGTTGGAGGTAG
>JABJVR010007844.1:0-11156 GCA_025773905.1 Chitala chitala | reverse complement strand
CATCCCACAACTCCCATCAAGAATTTATGATTATTTAAGATCATACCATGAGAAAAAAACAAAAACCCATATCATATCTATCAAAATGAACTTGGTGAGAAAGGCAGGCTGTGATGCTGCTGAAAGGGATTAATGTGAGAAGAACTTTGTAGTGTATAACATTTATGTGCCATCAGAACATGAGAAAGAAACACCACCTACGTTCTGTGCACAGTACAAAACACGATAACTGGAAGTATTCTGTAGTTTTCGATAATGCTTCAGTGCGCTTATGTGGTGAAAGATTCGGTGTGGTTTGAAGATTAAAACAATGGAACAGTCTTGTTACTCAGAGATATTAAATTATTTTCCAGCCTTACTATGTGTATCCATAACTTGAAATATTTCATTATCTTACAGAGTTCCACATTAAAAAGGATATAGCATTAGCACTAGAGATATTGGCAGAAACAAACATAATTAAAATGGATTTCCACAGCCAGTGGTAAAGCTAAAACAATTAGTTCTACCTTGTTGCTGTATGTCACACAGAAAAGTTACTGTATCTTTAAGAAACTGCATGACTGCTTCGTCCATTAATAATTGTATTGCATTTTTATTATTGTTGGGGGATACTGAAGGAGCTGAAGTGTTGGGCCCCAACTCGACTCTCCCTCAAAATGTTTTCAATTAACTCCTGGCAGTGACAGGAACACAGCAAGCGTTTCCCATGCTGAAGTACGGAAAATCTGCAGGGAGCCTCTCAGCAGGAGGAGCTTTTCATTAAAACAAGAGTCATACTCCTGCAACTTCTGCCCTTCTCTAAAACCCTCCATCAACGACTAAAGCTAGATGATTGTCTTAAGGATTTCTTGAGCGTAATGGTTTCATATAGGTAAGGCCCCTTGGGCGTTTGTGTTGGATGGAATTGGGGTTGAGTTTTTTTAAGTAAGCACTGGGGAACAGCTAGGCATTTCTAGCAGCTGTGACTAAAGAAGAAATTTGTGAAAAGGCTTGTTTATCTGTAATATCGGTGTGGGTCATTGGACCCCTTCAGTTACACTTCCCTCTACTTTAGAACTTCACCGCTTGCAGTTCTGTTATTGCATATAAGTGTATGTTTTATAGCTCTGAGTAAACTTGTAAATTCCACTTGAGAGGATGTGTGTCCACAGGACTTTGCACAGATGGATACAGAATTAATAAAGAAGCAAATGATATCTGCTGACACAAACACTTGACATTAACTAATAAACAAACAAAGGTACTAGCCATGGTAAAGGTCCATAAAGCAAAGGTGGGCATTAAATTCCAGTAACATTTATAGTGAAGGCCAGATGCTGTTTCCAGAGCACCTACATACAAAAACGCTGTGTTTTAGCATCCCTTTCAATAGTAACCATTAAACTTACTTAATGTAACCACTGATGTGTGATGTTTGTGTCAATTAGTTACTTGCTTACTGCTCTGCTTTAAAAGATGCACTCATGTAATGGATCAGTTTGTTCATTTTAGTTATTCTTGCTTTCCAGGATGTAAGATCAAAGTCATAGTGACTAACTGGGTACAGCAGGTATTCAGCAGGTATGGGCAGAATAATTATTGTCTTAAAATGCAGTCTTACAGTAATCTTATTATTATTTTTTTTATTTTCATAACCCACGGAGAATCAATATTAAAAAAATATTAACTAGAACAAATAAGAAACTTTGTATTAAGGCTACCTGTGTGTGTAGTGAGCATGTATTTTTTCCTTGCTTGTATGTTTCCTGCAGGTGGTCCAGTTTTCCAACATGCTTTAGGACTTTTTGTCTCAGGTGAAGTGACGTCACTAAACTGGCTCTGCTTCTTGTGAACTGTGGAGCGCTGGTATTTCTTTTGGGGTACACCCTGCCCTGTACCCCGAGTCCTGGGTTAGGATGCTTTCTGTGATCATGAATTGAATAAGTGCTTTTGGAAAATAAAGACTGAAGGAACCATGGCTGTATAATTCCTGTATCTATCCAGTATTCTGTCACATAAAATTTGTTTGTAATTTATTAATTTTAAAAAATTTGGTATTTTTGCCAATTTAAATACAGCTATGACTAACTTCTGACATCGTTATAATATAAACCAAATTCGTTTTTCTTTATAATTACTTTCAGTAAATGAACAACAGTGGTTTAAAATTCGGTCCTTCACTTTAATTATACTGTGCACAACACCAGCATAGCCATTGGCCTTGACTTTATATAGACTAATATAAGGCAATTTATGAGGACTGCACTCCACATTAATCTTACACATTGGTTAGTTGTTAGAACTTTGTTAGAATTCTATAAGTAACATGTGAAATCATTCTATTACTCATAGAGTTTTGTATATTGCTTAAATAAGCGGCTTAATATAATTAAAGACATATGTATGTAAGTGACCATGTAAAGAAAACCTCTCCCTCTTCAGGTTATGTTTTTAGCAAACATTCCTTTAAAATGTGTGAGAAAACAATTTCACTGAAAGAATGTCGGAGGTTTGTAGGTGACATAACTACATGTATGTGTAATTTTCATTCCACCCAAATGGTGTTTATAGTTTACAAGCTCGTTCACACTGTTAGTCCTGTTTGCTGTAAACTTGTGTCTGGTGAGGGTTTTCTTGAGAAGTCACACTTGGCATCTAAGCATTTTATTGAACCCTCTATTAGGGTGTTTCCTGTGGCCCAAAGATGTGTGATTCAGGTGAATTGGCCACCATAATTTGCCTTTATTGCTTGTGTGTGAACACGGCCCTCTCTAGCTTGGGTCAGTAAGACAAGCACTGATGCAATGGACAAAAAGACAGAACCTGAGTGAATATGGACGCTAGCCGTCCGATTCTTTCAGGTGCGGAGCCTGAGAATGTTACAGTTGATGTTGTTGATAGTAACAGTGACAATCTGAAGGTGATTTTGATAAAGTGATGTTAATTCTAAATTGTGGTAGAACTGAACTTAGGCAAGGGTACTCAAAATTGAAGACATAGTCTAAACTGTTTCAGCAAATTAGCACAAGAAATTGTTCTCCTAAACATTCTTGTGTTTATATTGCTACATGCAATTTATGTAGAGTGTGGAACCACCTTACAATATATGTATTAGATTTTATGTCATGGATAAACTGCAGTAGATACCTCTATAACTACAACACTAAGTTCTACTTGCATAGTAAAGGATAGAAATACATATATGCACTACAAAATAATGACATGCTATAATTCTTTTTAAATACAATAGTCAGTAGTACTCCCCAGGTAATCTTTTATAAACTGCGAGTTTAAAGTTGTTACATGACCTTTCTGTGGGCAACAATGTTATAATATCAATCATACTTGTTAAAGGCTCCCTTAAAACAACTAAAGAGTCCAATTGTAAAATACTAACACAATTTTCACATTGTGCAATTGGCAAAGGCAGCATATAGTTTCTCAACTTCTCAAACATTCCGTACTGATTTTCTTGTTTCTCAAAATTTTGCTCTGTGATGAGTCTAACTGTGGACTCATCTGAACTCATTTTTAATGTTTATTCAACTGTAAGCCTGGTTATCTTAGCATTTTCTACATAATTTACATGACTGTGTCCACATCACAATTTAAAATGAAATAGTTTGCAATCTGTTTTATTTTTGCTTTGAAATTATGGACCACATTTGAGATGTGAATATTGTTTCAAGAAATACAATAAGAAAAAGGTTAGCATGCAATGCGGCTGCTCAGCTCAAGTGCTAGGAAACATATGTGCTTATTTAACAGTTATTGTATTCTGTGAGATAATTACGGGGTTAAGTATGAAAATCTAAGCATGAGTTTACTCTTGGGTTAAACCTCATTTGTTACTATTCTGGCATATGTAGAGGCATCTGGGGTTCATTGTGCAAAGTGTATATTTCACCAATCAATTGGTCTGCCTTCTGTCTGACCTCTAACAACAAGAAAAGGTCATGCTGACGGGGGTAGATTGAGCCTTTCCCTGCAATGGACTAATGAACAGGTGCCATTCTTTCAATGATATCAGTCAAACTTTGGCTTTAGTCATTAAGTAAAATAGTCTTCGTATGTCTTCATTCATCTGTCGTGCACCGTATGAGACTGGTATTGTGTATTATGAAAATAACCTTTGTGCACATTATGCAGGAAAAATTTAAAGATGACAATTTTGAACACAAGATTTCCTTCAGGTCCAAAATTTAAATTTCCCAACTGTACCAAATACCTGGGGACAGCCCTCGGCCTCTATGCACATCACAGCTCTCTCTCTTCCCAAGCATCCTCACTCACCTCCTTACATATATGACAATTTTACACATGGCTGTAGCGACTTCCTCTTTTCCACTTAAAATGAACAAGATCCTTAACCTTTACATCACCACATCATATCATCACAAATGTAATCAAATGTTAATCTTTCCCAATCCCTTAGCTGTCATGTTGTACACCTTTTCACCCCATTATCTCTTCCTTATTTTTACAGAGTTTGAAGTTTCATACCTTTGTTATTTTCTACTTTTTGGCACTTCTTTTGGTTTCTCCTTTCTGCCTGGACTTTCCAAGGGAATGACCTTCTCCCCTTGGCAACTTTTTATCTCGATATATTAATTTCTATGAATGTAATTATGAATATTAATATTATTATTTCCATGTGGAATACTTGTCATATACAGCGGCTGTAGATACTTAAAAACTCTTTGCAGGTAAATGAGACAAACACAACTAATTAGTTAAAAGGCACAATATACATGGTTTGAATGAACATTGTAGATATTTAGCTATTTGATTTCTTTGTTCTCTTTTTTCTGTCATCAGGTGTGCTGAAGGAATCAGGTCAAAGACAGAATAATTGCAGCAGTTTTTACACCATTTAGTGTTGGAATATTTTACATCATTTAGTAGTTTTAGTTTCTTAGGGTTAGAGCAATTGAAGTGACTGCTGGATGTATCTTCTAAAGCCGAGTAGTACGCTAGTAACAAGTACCAAGACTCATAGAGAGTGTGAAATAAAGTTCATGTGACAGACTGAAAGAAGGTCACCGCAGCTCAGTCAGAGAGCAATGACCTGTCTTCATATGCAGATGGAATTTTTATTTTATGGAATATAAAATCAGAGCAGTATAGATGAATTTCTTTGTTGAAAGGAATGTTGAAATTAGTTTCTTATATGTAGTAATGAAGCAGTGTTAACATTGCCTTAACATGCAGTAACAATTTTACTACAATAAATGCTGCTTTGAATGACATGATTATTCTTCACCTTAGCTCCACACAGCACATTAAGTTCCTTTCCCTGCAATTACACAGAAATGTCACAAAATGTACTTTTCCCAAATGAGTTTCCATAGCTCTGAATATCTCAGTTTCCACACAACAGTAAGTTCCGCTTATATAGAGAGAAGTGACTGCAGTTTCACGAGTGCCGTGTTCTGGATGGCAGGCCATGATGTTATAAGTGGCTTATCATCCACGGCTCTAAGCGCAGCAGCTGTTCGCATTGGCTCAAGCATAAACAGCCCTGCTCACATACGAGAAAAGGCAAGCGCATGCAGAAGAATGGCTGTACTTTGGAACACGTACCATGGCTTCTCTGGAGATCTGAGGGCAGCAAGGACTGGGGAGGTGCCCTGACCAACAATTGTCAGCTGGTGTCATAAGTGATTGTGGGGGGTCAGGGTTGACCGAGAGTGGGCTGAATGTGGATGAGGCCTAGAATTCCTCTCAGTGATGGGAAACAAAGCACCTATTGGTAATTGAATTGGCCATCGGTTGTATTTACCAACACTGAATGCTGGGGCTCCCTGCAACAGCACTCACTTCTGAGAGGCTCTGCCTCCCAGCCTGTAAAGAAAGTGGGGGGTGTGAAAGAATGAGGCCCGGTGAAAGAGAAGGAGGAAAACACAAAACTTTCTGACACGGGGCATAACGTAATTTTCACGGTCCCGAGACAGCTGTGTGGCGTAATCTGCCATGACAGGCAGCGAAAGAGCCAACGCTTTTACTTGTTCAGAAGGGAAGCTCACACTGCAGCGAGCTGTTTCAAAAAGAAGAAGTGATCACAACAATTTATGGGCTTGTCTTAAAGGGACATGCATTGCCTGTTTTGTATTGATAACTTCCTCAAAGATTCTGCTCTCTGTGTAGAATGTGCGTCACTGTGGCCACATGCTCTAGGTGAGCCGACAAGCGATCCTGCAGACTTACAGATATACAGCTTTGGATAGTTTGTCTAGTTCACTCTTAAACAGCAGCACTATCAGTTAACAGTTTAATATCAGTGTCTCTACATGCAGAATGTTGATAGCATAGGATAGTTCCAAATGTGATTTGTAATTATCTACCTTACATCCTTACAACTGTAAAATTTATGTATTTATAATTTTATATAGCTATGTTATAAAGCAAAATTGACTTTTGACATATTTTAAACATTTTTTAATGTTTAAAAATGTTTTCTTAAAGTGTTTTGTAAATAGACAAAATTCCAAATATGCATAACAAAATTTTTAATGTAAAAAAAAAAAGTTAACTAACAAATATATGTTTATACTGTAACTCAAGATTAGATTGTATATATTTATTAGAATGTGATTGGAACTGTTAGATACAAACATATAAAGTGTTATTTAATAAACTCTATTAATAATTATTATGCAAGCAAAAATTAAATCCAACAAATGTATATTGTGAAACTACTTTTAGGCAAAAGCTGGTAGAGTGCAAAACAGTGTATAGAAGAAAATAAAGAATGTATATGTGAAAAAATATTTTTCAGATCTTAGCCAAAACTATCTCTTAGAGCATTGTTTTTGGATTCCAAATGTCTATCAGAATGCCACATGTTGATTAACAAAGCTGGCAAACAAAATCAGACCAAGAGCGACACAAACAAAACCTTTAACAAAATAAATAATGAGGCAACCTTGGGAGTTGTTAAGAGTTAATAGTCTCCTATGCACTCAATAGGGGCTGGGTCCTCACTCCATTAACCCGACCCTGAAGGCCATGGGCCAAATTGTGCCCAGTTGTTGTCTCAAAGGTATTCATCTTTCACACATTCATTTCCTCCTTTATGTTGTCTCTTTTCAACGCTGAGGGCATTCTTGAGTTCTTAGCTTCTGGAGAAACATCTCCGTACAGTCTCTGGGAAAAGAAAGAGCTCAAGAGTCATAAATATGTTAAATCGCTTGCGTGAGTTTGAGTGGCGTTGTACGCCAAACAAAATGAACCTTCAGAAAAATTAATGAATATGAAACAGAAGGTCACAGCCTTTGTGAATGGGAGTAAAATAAAAGAAAGAACAATCATTTTAGTCTGTCTTGTGACAGTTTTTTTGCAAGTATCTTGGGACTGTCAAAAGTCATACAATTTATTGTCTTTGTACATCCATGAATGCTAGCTTTCATAAAGCTGACTGATTATATGCATTAATACATTTTCCATTACTTTTTTTCTTGCATCATTCTGATTTTATCAACTGTGTAATTTTAAGGTAATTATTCATTGTGACATTCAACATATTGAGCCACAATAGGCATCTTAAGAAGTGGCCTTGTGGTTTTTTAAATAGCAAGGGAATTGTCTTTAATTTCAACGAGGCGTTTTGTCGCTACGGTTTATTCCAAATGCGACTTTAACTGGATATTGCTTTTGTTAATAAACAAAAAAAAAAACTTTTTAAAAACTACTTACTCAAATGCTAAGAAGCCCTGTACAGTCCTATTGTACCATCATTCCGTACAAAAGCTACATAATGATGTGATGTCTATGAAAAACAACAGCACGTTTTTAAGCAAACCCTAATAGCCGTGTACGCTTTTGTAAAGCAACAGAATGAGATTAGAATGGTCCAATTAGCAGCTGTAAATGGAGAGCCCATCCAAGCTATTAGCCGTGAACACAAGTAGGACTTGAGGAAATGCCTCAGTAACATTTGTAAAAGCGACCCTCGCCAAAGTTTTCTTTACCTCACAAAACAAAGCAAGAGCGGTCAATGTTCACGTGCACACGTTCGTGCTAACTAAAACAGGGAGTGGTCATATTGCTAAACCGTTTAGCTAGCACTCTGTTTGTCATCACCAAAAAGAGTTTTCTTTGTTTTTGCCACAATTTTAGCACTCTGCATGCTATGTATGCGGTTTTGTGTCGGCAGTGTTTTCAGATGGGAAATTCACGCAAGCTGGGCCGTGTAGAGTTTGCTGTACAAGAGCTGCTAACAACGCCAGGCAGAGCTCATATTACTGTGGAAAGTAGCATAGGAAATAGACTCCTAATGAGTGTAGGACTGTGGTTTTGCTCTGAGTTATAGCTTTTCATTCTGCTCTCAAGACATGGAAGTATTCCAGGAGCCCATTGGGAATTGTTTGGACCTGTATGCTTGGGTTCAGTGACTCCATAATGCCACAAGGCATATTTTGCTGGTATGACCAAGGTTTCCTCATTGCAAGTTCAGTATGCTAGTGGAAGTGAATGCGCTGGCATCCGGAAAAACAATATACCACAACGTGTCTTTCAGGACAACAAAATTGTAATCCATTCAGAAGAGTACAATTAACCTTTTTCTTTTGCATCTTCTTATCATTTCATCTTCATTTTGTTTGTTACTGTGTGATGGGATGCTGGTTGCTGCATCCATTGTGTTATTGTGCATTATATGAGCTCCTTGTGTAGATAAGCTACCAGCCTGCAAATGATGAGGAACTAAACTCATATGCTCACAGCTGTGGAATGACCCAAGTGGCATTTTGTTAAGATATACCTGTAGCTATAACTCGCCTGTGAGTCCAAAATATAAAAACAATGCTTCTATTGTCCTTTCAAGCCAGACACAAGAATGTATCTCATGTCCATAGACTCATTCCACATCAAACTTTGGGCTACTAGTTGCCAGAGAAAGCTGTTGCATATATAGCTCCCAAATAGCAAGAAAGGTAAGTGGAAGAATGTGAGGTACTGAAGACAGCTGTTGTAAATCAGCACAGTTCCTCAGGGTGTCCACAGCAAGGTCAGATGTCTCCCCAGTCGCCACAACATCTACTTCTAAATCCATGCCTTTGTGGCCCCTTTAATTTGACAACGTGCACTGGTAACTAAGATGAAGTTGCATTCCTGTTATTAAACAGCTTTTCAAAGAATGTCAAGAAAATGTTATGGCTGTGATATTATGCTTGAAAGTGATTTTTGTGATCCTTCTCCTTGCCTTCCATTGGCCTATTTCCTCAGAGGTTTTCTTTATTTTGCCGGGACAAAAACTGTGTAAAATAAATCTTACTAAAAGTATCTTTTATTGAAACCCACTCACACACTGTTGTTTTTGAGGAATTGAGGAGTGGGTTTCTTGTACATTAAGGAAGTAACACATTTTGAGTAATAAAAAAGTAATTATTTCCTCGGTTGTTTTTGTCTTGAGGACACACTGTGACCGTTGTCGATGCCTTAATTTATTGATCAATGTATTGCTGCAGTTGCACTTATGTCTAATTAAATAATTGGTTTTGGGTAGGTATTGGCTTTCTGCGATGACATACATTTCAAAACTAATAATACAAAATAACAGCTGCTGTTTCGCAGAACTCCTTTCTCTGGTGTTTTAAGTGCATCTCCAGTAAAAAGAACCTGTTTCCAAGGAGACAAACTTCGCCCAAACCACCCACCCCTTCCTGGGCTGGTGTCGGCTTTCACTCACAGCCGGATTCCAAAGCAGCCGTCCGAGAAAGAAGATCTAGCTCGCTCATTCCTCATTACAGCATTCGATGAAGGACAGGGAAGGAATCTTGTGCAATTATTCTCTCTTTGACCCCCTTCCTTCAACACACCTGATGAGAGAGCTGGAAAATTAGCCTCCAGCAGGAATTTTAATCAAAATTTCTCTCTCTCATGGCCCAGTTGCGAACCAGGTGTTTTTTTCATCAAGATTAAATTGATTTCTAATATTTGTTTATAATATCACTTGCAATGCGTTGCCATTACAGGGACTTTACTAGCTTACTGAAAGTCCTCTTTTTATGTTTTTGAAAAATGCAGCAAGTATCACTCAATATTTACAAGTCATATTATGTTTTCTTTTCACTCCTTGTATTTGGCAGACAGGAGGAAAAAGGGTGTCAAAAATTTTAAGTCAGACAACAATACTCTTCTGCTGGGAAGTGTACATATCTATTGACAATAGTAATCGAAATAACATATCGGTGGCTCGATAAATGGAAAATATTATTCAGTTTCATTGTTCAGTTAAGAAATGAACCGTGTGGTAATGATATGAATATATGCTTCATAAATGAAATGAACTTAATATTGTTTGTGTTTAAAACCCCCTTAAATATATAAGTGAATATAACACTTCTATTAAAATGTAGTCCAAGGAGGATACAGATGTTTGTGCAGATACCCAGTGGAAGGAAAAAGAAATAAACATATAATATAAAAAATTAGTTGGGATTAATACTTTAAATTCTGTACCACCTGCAGAATGAATAGTTTTATGTCCTGTGTTCCCAAGTGACATTTTTCATCCAGTCTTTTTGCTGCCACGTTAACGCAAAATATCCAGAACTTGAGAATTAGAATATACGGCAGTTGTTAAATTTCTTGACACTTTTTAAACCTGATGTTTCAGAGGTCAACATAACAATTTGGATACACCAGTTGTTTCCATTTTTAAAGCCATTATAGATGGCGTATCAAACTTGTCGTGCCTTGCATCAGCTCTGTTCATTTCATTTGTAGGCAGCATGTTTTTAACAGGGAAAAAGAGGTATGACTGTGTTTCCCATTATATGTCAGAGAACGAAAATCTCTGTGAGAATGATGACATTGCAGGCTGTTCAGTACATGGGCAGGATATAAGTTTCCTTTGTATTTCTATGGTAAAATAATATTTTGTACTTTGAATGTGTTTTAAAAACTGACGATTGGGATATGCAAATGTGCATGGACACTTTTGAAGTCACTTCAAACTGCATATATTGTATATGTATATAGGCTGGTACTCTATCTTGAGGCCTGTACTACTTGGTATAGCCACCACTGTACCTCCCAGTGCACGACCCCTTTTCACATTTCATAATTTTGAAAAAAAAAAGGAATAAAGTGTTATGATTTTGTACAAGTGGGAAAGATGGTAGTATTAATTAGGTTAATTTCCGAAATGGCATACAGGGGAATGTATATTT
>JABJVR010007843.1:0-11156 GCA_025773905.1 Chitala chitala | reverse complement strand
GGGGGGATGTGTGTTAGGGGAGGGGTAGAGGAGACAGGGGCAGTCTGAGAGCTAAACCTGTTGAAATAGGTGTTAAGCTCGTTAGCTCTCTCCCTGCTACCAGCAGACTGTCTGCCTCTCCCCCCAAATCCTGTGTTCTCCTCCATTCCAGACCACACCTCCCTCATGTTGTTTTGCTGGAGTTTGGCTTCCAGCTTCCTCCTGTGGGAGTCTTTACACTCTCTCATCTTGTCCCGCAGTTGGTGCTGCACCCTCCTCAGCTCCTCCTTGTCTCCAGACCCGAAGGCTCTTTTTGTTGTTGAGCAGAGTCTTCAGGTCACTGGTGATCCACGGCTTGTTGTTGGGGAAACAGCGAACAATCCGTGAGGGCATGACGGTGTCCTCACAGAATTTTATGTACTCTGTGATGTAGTCCGTCATGCCGTTGATATCCTCCCCGTGAGGCTGGCAGAGTGCCTCCCAGCCTGTGCACCCAAAGCAGTCTTGCAGGGTCTCCTCAGCCTCCTGCGTCCATCTCCTCACACTCCTTGTGGACACAGGCTGCCGCTGCACAAGAGGAACATACTTTGTTCTGAGCAGAACTAAGTTGTGGTCTGATCTGCCAAGGGGGGGAAGGGCAGTGGCACTGTATGCATCCTGTGAATTTGCATACAGTAAGTCTAGAGTTTTATTGTCCCGAGTGGGGCAGTCCACATACTGGGTGAAATCAGTCAATGTTCTGTCCAAGTTAACGTGATTAAAATCCCCATTGATTATCATGGAAGTTGTCTGCAGGGCCGGGAATCCACATTGAAAATACTGTGCTACAGCTGTAGAAATTTCCTTTTGTTTTAAATGACTCAAGAACTACAGGCTAAAAGTGAAAGTTTCCTATCGAAACTCTATTTAAATATTATTTTTAGAGTTTCTGTCCCACTATTTGTTTGGCATATTTTACCTAATGACTCACCTGGAAAATACCTAAAGAGCTCTGAACTCAGCTGGCAAATCAACAGGAATATACCTGGGGCACTTGAAGGTTTGATACAGCACAGCCAGTAGATAAATGTCAAGTTCTTGGGAAAAACAGGGATAGTCTCAGTCCTAAAGCATATGACCTTAAAAGGTTGGTATATCTTTACTTTTTAATTTAGGCATCGCAGTTTCAACCACAGGACTCACACACATGTAATGTTTTTAGGCAAAGCATGAAATGTCTGTTATTTTAATATGCTATATACCTTCCCTAGGCATTGCATATAACACCTAGGCATTATACAGAATAAGAAGTACTATTTGTCTAGGACACAGGTGTCAAAGTACAGTCCTGGAGGGCCGCAATGGGTGCAGGTTTTCCTTCCAACCAATTCATTCATTTTAATTTGACCATTATCTTAATTAAATATTAATTAGCAGTACATCCTTGCTACTCTTCGTTCTTCCTCGTCATTTCCACCTGTCTGCACTTAGTTATCTTAAGCGAGAGAAGGAAACAGTTAGAAGAAAATTAAAAGTGGGACTCTTTGCTTTGAGATCAGTAACAAAAATATTAATGACACATTACGAAGGCACTATAACGGCAGAATCTCAGCAGAATATGTCTGGATAATTTAGCATTGTGTTTAATTCAGACCAGTAATCATTAATTGTATTCAAATTGTAATAATTACTGAACAGTGGAAACAGCCAATGACAGAAAATGCTTAAACAGGAGCAATGACTTGTGATCATTAACAAGAAGTGTTAAAAAATATGAAGCTATGTCTGTAAGTCTTTCTCATGCTTTTAAAACTCTGTTTAAAATTAATTAAGCTTGTGTGCACTTCTGGATTGACACAGTAATTATACAAAAAAGTTAATAATGTTTATTTGAAATTATCAATTAACAGCAGAGTTTGGCTGAAACAAAAACCTGCACCCACCGTGGCCCCCCAGGACCGTACTTTGACACCCCTGGTCTAGGAAATGTGTAGGAATGCATTTCATACTTTCACATCCCATGTATAGGTTTCCTAGGCATATATACATGCGTAATTTAACACAGTGCCAGTAACAATAACATTCTTGCCAAACAGCAGTTCTATATACTGCATAGAAAAAAAAACATTATGAGTCCTGAAATGTATTATTTTCTTTTCTAAATTTATGACTACTCTCATTTTACTTGTGTACTCCTCAAATACATTTCTGTGGAGACTTGAAAAAGGGAAAACTGCCTGTGATAACATTTTGCTTTTCATTGCATCCTCAGGCCAGGATGAGTACAGTGAGATAACTACATCGGCAGATTATGACTACAATTTCACCTTGTACTATGATGGTAGTTATTTCCTAATTTTTTTAAATCTGAAAAATTTCCAGTGCATTTTTTTCCATTTTACAAAATATCTGTCACATAAACTTGTGTATTTTTTTGTCTCTGTCAGAGGACTTTGAGGATTATTCAAAGTTTGAGGTTCTTGAAAACGATAAATCGGGGAGTGATGTAAGTTCGCCGCACTTCATTTCCACATTGAAGAAACAGGCTGCTTTAAAATAAATAAATAATAATCACCATTATACTAATAAATTACAGTTGTATAGTGCTTTTCAAAACATCCAAAGTGCTTTACAATGGCATAGCGAGTCTCCTTCACCATGCCAGTGTGCAGCATCCCCCTGGATGGCACGGCACCATGCTGTGCCAGAAAGCTCACCACACACCAGCTACAGGTCAGCAGGAGAGGGTGACACAGCCAATTCACACAGGGGGATAATTCGGAGGCCATGATTCATACAGCTTGTTGGGGAAATATAGCCAGGATACCGGGCGGGAGCACCCCTACTTTTCATGAAGAACGCCCTGCAGTCTTTAACTACTGAGAGTCATGACCTCTGACTCTACAGTACGGAGTCCCCATCACTGTACTGGGGTGTTAGGTCCCCCCCAGACTGCAGGGCGAGGACTCCCCGCTGGTCCTACTAACACCACTTACTCCAGCTGTCCCAGGAGGTCTCCTATACAGGTACTAACCAGCCTCAGCCATGTTTAAATTAGGTGGCCTATCAAAATGGAAAACTACACTGTTATTTAAATTGCATCTGCAATTACTGAGCCACGCAAAGAACATATCATTATAAATGTTTTGACAACCTAAATTTTTAAAATAAAGTTAGATAGACTAACAATCACCAACAAACTAAATTATTTTGATGGTACTTTCTTATTAGCATACCATCAGCATGGTGAAAAAAGCTTCACATTTTAGTTTTTCAGTTGAAGCCATTTCAGTTTTAAATCAAAGGGCAACTAATGTCCTACAAATAACAGTCCTGTAAATATTCGTAACATCATCAGGGACAGATTTCACTCACAACACACACTCTTCACACTTCTGCCATCAGGACAACGTTACAGGAGTGTGAAATCCAGGACAAAATGACTGACCAAGAGTTCATCAGACTTATGAATGACTTTCTCAGACATGAAACATGATAAGACCAAACACACACACAAACATATCCTATTTGCACACTTACATCCTGAAGTGCCCATTCTGCTATTATTTTTTCCTCCATGGTGCAAAAAATTCATGTACTATATACTGTACGTGTGTAATAACTTAAATGTGTATTTCTTTTTAACTGTTTTACTCAGTTTTACTGTATTTCGTTTACTGGCTCCTCAGGGATCACAGAGTAAGAATTTCAGTGTACAATGAGTGCAGCACATTGTTTTGCTGGGCACATGACATAAACCCAGTTATGATTATGAAATATGGCATTAATTCATAAGCAGCAGAATGACGGAGTGGAGACTTGAGGGAATCCAGCCTTTTGGGGCTGACAGATGTTAATGAGGTTGGGAACTGGAGACAGTAGGGCTCTTGTGAGAGATGATCCATCTGACATCTTTGTATAGTGCCCTTATAGCCCAGTCTGGAAACTCAACAACAAACAAACCAGCAGCGCAAATAAGCCTCCACAAGTGACACAGTACAGCTGGTGTGATGTGTTGAAATTGAACATGTTTCTGTCTAACCTCTTACATAAGCTCTGAAAATGCATTTACTGTAAAATGCATTAAGTTTATACCCATTTCTGTGTTTGTTCTCAATGTGAGATGCAGTTACTGCTCTCTCAGCACAATATCATTATTTGTAAATATCAGTATCGCAATATTATCGTTTAGTGTCACATTCACTATGTCATGTAACGTTATAAATATGTCTATATTGATGATTGCAGTTCTACTTTTAATACTTCAGAAAATTAGAAAACTTGAAATTATTTCCATTTCAAAAAGTGTAATTTGGGCAAGGTCCCTGAGTTCAGGTCCCCACTAAGTCCATCAGTAGGAGTTTAGCATTCAAATTTTACATCACCAATATGTGTCCATGACCACTTTGTTGCTTTGTGTCCCAATACATTAATATTGCCTTACCTTTAAGATTCCAATACCCTATCTTTAAGATTCCAATGCCTTACCTTTAAGATTCTACTGTAAGTATCGAAACCTGAAGTGTATATTTCAGTCCAACACAAACGTCAAAAGGTTATTTGTGAGATGTTTTGTACTTCGTATCTGTGCTGATCTTGATCCAAATAGGAGCCCATCCTAACCACTCTGTCCCTCACAGGTCCCGGGTTTAACTCCTCTAAATCTTACCCTCATCCTGGGCCTGGTAGTGCACCCCCTGTGCCAGCTCCTGTGAAGGTGACCACACCAGGCAGGACTATTCAAGGGTAATTCAAGGGTAAGTCTCGTGTAGTTTACATGAGCACCTCACATAGCGGTATCTCACACCATATTTGGGACAGTGGTTTGTTGAGAACAAAGATGCAATACCTTGTTGAACAATTGTGGCGGTGTTGGCATTTTTTAAGACTGAAGATGAATCAAGCTCACACACCTAAGTACTTTATATTTAAAAGTTTACATTTACTCATTTGGTAGATGCTTTTATTCAAAGCAACTTACATTTCACATACGGGTTACAATGAGCTAGCACTGGGTGTCTTGCTCAAGGACACACCAGGTGGCTGGGCTTCAAACCAGGAAACTTATGCATCCCCGCCTGATGTTCCACCCATTGTGCTACCAGGCCACCACACAGTTGTTGGAGAACCATACTGCTGTATCTATGACACCTAGAATTTTTTTTTCTGCTGATTATGTTCCTGGATATAAAAACAGGTAACATGTCATAATGATAACAGCAATATACCAAACAGCTGGAAAAAACTTGTAGTCCCAAAAATTAGAAGTAAGTGTATGAAGCACCACCATTATAGTCAATGTAGCTTTATGTGCTACAAAATGTTGATGTTAGTTTTCAGGACTGACCTGACATAACACAGCTGTGATTCAAAGCTAGGAACAGAAGGGCTTCTTCTGAAGAATTCAAATATTCAGATGTAGTCAGATGTTCTAGAATCACTTATTTTTGTACTATAAGGACGAATGCTCTGTGACCACAGGTTCAAAAACCTCAGTTTTTGGAAGAATATATTTTGGTATCTTGACCAGTAACATCTATATCTTGACGGGTAACATTTTGAAATGGACTCACACCAATACTGTTCATTGCCTATCCAGTGGTTAAAATATTGTATTCTCTGAAGATTTTTACATTCCTTACAGTTCAGTGCTTTGGTTATTTATGTCGCATTCTCTACGTTGACACTTTTAGTGGCAATGCCCTCTTCGCCCTTTTTCTGTTACATTGTCTTCTTTCTCTTGTCTGGTCTAATTCCCTTGTTATTTCTATCTTGTCCACTTTCTCCTGTATCTATGTTTTCCTGTTGACGCTATTTGCATTTATTACACATTTGATTGATTCTGATTGTTTGAACTTGAATTACTTTGTTTCCTCTAGTCCTACGTTCTTTGCCTGGTTCTGTTCCCTTTCCCTGCCCTAGCCAGGTCACTCCTGTGTTGCCCTGCTTCCCTTTGTGCCCCTATTGTATTTTCTTTGCCTTTTTGAACTGACCTTGGCTTGTTGGGTCATTGCATTGTTTAGACTTTGGCTTTGGACTTTGTAAACTTCTGCAATTGGATCCTACTTTATTGTGTTGTCGGGGGCACAATGTGAAAATTCACTAAATTTAATGTGATTACATCAATACTTTAAACACTTCTGTCTTAAATTATTAAAAAAATTAAATCATACATGCCCCAAATCTTTCACATATGTGTAGTCCTCCCACAAATTTGGAACAAATTTATTTCTGCTAATTGGAAGTAGAGCATTAATTTTAATTGCCTGAGATAAACTCATGGCCTCTAGATACAGTAAAAATGTGTAAAACTGCGAGTCTGACATTCCCAATAATTATTTTGCTACATTTCTCAGACCACCTGGATGCAGAACAGAGGAGGATTTCTAGATACGCAGAGGTGCTGACAAGGGCTGAATGCTGGAACCAAAGGGGTGGATGCCTACATTACAATCCACGCTAGAAATGCAGTTTATCAAGGATTTATTCTGTTAAAATTCACAGGATCCAGGAGGCACAAGAAACCAACCCCTACATACTTGTGTGCACACAAACCCACACACACACACACACACACACACACACACACACACACACACACACAGACAGACAGACACATCAAAAGACACTGTGCTTTATTGCTAGTAACATGTATGACACATTTTTGGTTAAGAGAATTATAGGCATTAATCTTTTAATGTTTGTTTAGATAATGTTCCCAGTCATATTCTGGTGTGGAAAAGCCTTCCTCATCTTCTCTTGATCCTGACCAGCTCCACAGATGGTGTCTGCAGTACAAATCCAGTTAATGACAGAAATCCCCTGTCTGCGCCTGGCCATTCCTATTCAAACCTCCATGTCGTTGCTGTGTCAGGGCCCACTTCCTTTTGGGCAAGTCTCTAGCATTTGCATTATTTCTCGTATGTTTTTCCCGAGGCCAGAGAAGCCAGTCTTATAAGCCTTGCCTCCTGTAGTTCTGCATGGCCCTTTCTAGACCTGGTCCTGCCAACATGCTGTGTCAGTGCTGAAACCACGTTAAACCATGTTGCACTGGGAGATGAATGAATGAACTACATGCTTCAAACTGGGCAAGATGTATGTAAACCAAACACTGGCAATCTGCTGCAATGTTGTCACCACAAATAAATCCAGTATGTTCTTCATAATACAACATCAGGACCAGCTGAAAAATTCCAAAACTAGACATCTCAAATGTTTATGCAAATTATGAACTGTACATTACATTAATTACAGATTTATAAACTGTAGAACAATGAAAATTGCATTCCAAAATGTTCCACTGAAAACATTATCAGTATTATTTGTAAGAAGCGTTAAAGTGATCTACACTTAACTGTCTCAAGTTTAATTCTGTTTAATTCTTTAATTCCTCGACACAAACCGTGTGAAGGGCGATGGGATTTAACGATTACCACATTTAACGTGTTATTCAACCTCATTTGGATGTTCAGGTTATATCAGTGCAAAACAGCAAGTTAAATCCTCGGGTATATTTAAATACAGCATTTAAAGTGAATTCTCTTAACAAATGCTGGAAACTACTACTCTGATCTACAGCAGCTTATGCTTGTTGCAATGTGAAAACATATTAAACATGTCTGTGATTACATGCATGTGTTGTTTTTTCGTTCAATAAATATTTTGTGATATTAGTGTCTTCACTTGTCATATTTTATAAATATTTTACCCGTTGTTTTAAGGGAGAGACTGAAAAAAGTTTTGTTTTGAGCTGTATATTGAAGTTGTATGTGTTGCTTAGACAACAGTGTTAATGAAATCTATTTAAATCTGTGTACCAATTTGATGTATTGAAACAAAAAGCTAATTTTAGATTAACGTGTGTACTGCACATTAAAATGTTTTTATAAATTGTGCCAGAAGATTGCAAAACCCATGGCAAGTCTTTTAGTAAGACAGTTTAGCTACAGATATAGGAAACTTTACATAAAAGTAATTAATGGAATTAACATGTTATTAAAAACAGGAAACAGTATCATAAAGTTTGGTCTAGTAAGTTCATTACCTGTAGTTTGACAGTGTTACTTTTGTGTTCTAGCCTAAACTAATTAAGAGCAGACACCTTAAAACACAGCCAGAGGAGATGCACATGGTCCAGTGTATTGTAAGAGTAATGGATGGTCCAGACTTCATGAAAGGAATGTTCTTAAAAATATCAGAAGTGCAGTGTGTTGGGGGAAAAATAACAACTGAAACAATTAACACCATGAAATAAGCCCTGGGGAATGAGCTGAACAGACTTGGAAATATATAAATAAAACAAAATGTGTCTGTAGTTGGTGACTGAGGAAAACAGCAGTGTTGAGGCATTAAAGTGAATAAGTCTGAATGTGGGCATGTGTCACGTCCAGCTCCTGTAGTGGCCCTCCTTGGCTAGTAGGAGCTGCTGTTTCTTCCTTCTTTCCCAACAAGTTTCTTGGCTAATTCTATTATCACTATCACCTGTGTCACATTACCTTTTCCTGTCTATTTAAACCCTCCCTTTTCTCTATCCTTTGCCAGTTGTTGAGTGTTTTGAGTGAGTAGTGACTTTTTGTGTAGATCTTGGCCCTTGTTAGCTACTTTGTGTTGTCTCCCTGGCATCAAATAAACCCTTCTGCAATTAGACTCAGCCTTTGCCTCTGTGCATCCGTTCCTTAAAACGTGACAGCATGTTTCTGTACCAAATACTTCAATTATGAGTTTACGGAAGGAAGACAGACGAGACTGAAAAAACACAAACAGAATTAAGTTAAAGATTTGTGAAACAATGTAGATAAGATTAGACTAAAAGAATAGTTTGTAAATGAAATATGATACACTGGAAACAGCAAGCAAAAATTTATGACATCATCCTAGACATAACAGCTGTTATTGACTCTGCACAGAATCATAAAAACTGCAGAGAACATCACACAGCAGCAACTGCCTGCTCTGGACAACATCTTCACCTCCCTTTGCCTGCAAAAGGTACATAACATCTCGAAGGACTCATCTCACCCTGCCCATAAACCGTTTGAACTTCTGCCACCCAAAAAACACTACAGGTCCATCAAAACACGCACCACCAGACTCATGAACAGTTTCTATCCCAAAGCCATCGCTGCTCTGAACTCTGAGCTGAAAGCACTTCCCAAAAGCTGATATCTCTCTGGAATACTCCCCAAGTACTGTAATGATGTGCAATAATTCTCAGGGACCTTTTATCTTCAGCATTATCTTAATTTAAGCACCTTGCAACTTTTTTTTAACTGCATATATTGGCAATGTTTGTGTGTGTGTGTGTGTGTGTGTGTGTGTGTGTGTGTGTGTACAGTATGATGCAGATATGTGTATTTATTTTTTGTTGTTTATTTTATTTGATGTACTTTTTCTATTGCTGAGTACAGAAGCAGAGTGCTTGAATTTCGTGACATACAATGACAATAAAATATCATAAACTGTTATGGCATGGTAAAATTGAAAGCTTAATAACTAATAGACTTTTACATTTATGGGAAATGTGCCTTGAAGTCAAGGGAGGTGTTACACAACCACAGAAGACAGAAAGAATGTTGCTGCTGTGAGAAGGAATCCGGTCTGAGAGCACTGACCTCATTATAGGAATTTCCTTGGCCCTGAGTCAGCCTTTCCCAGAATTCCCCTTGGCTGTTCCAGCTGTGCTCTGCCCCCTGTCCTAAATGCATGTTTATCGTTAGTACCTCCCTCACTGCTATTCCATTGGAGCTGAGTCAGAAGGTCCACAGGGTCAGCAGAAACTGCCTGCAAGAAAAATATCACTTTTTCTGTTTAGTCAAAACAAAAAATGAACACTGAGGAATGATCTAAAATAGTGCTCAGGGCTCGGCTACATAAATCTCTAGCCCAGTCGCTGACAAAACTAACACAATCCCTATTTGTAACCTGTCCTTAGAAGTGGAGTCTGGTGGAAAATTACCAGTCTAATCACAGGGTAAAAAGTCTGGAAGGCAGGTGGCAGGAACAGAACCTTTTCAGTCTACAGCAGCTGTTCAAGTTCAGAGGAGAGTTGCTTTTTTGTGCTGCTTTTAATACTACCCTTAAGTGTTGGTTTATCAGTAGAACCTTAGTGAACATCAGACCTTAATAAATGTATGTGTTCTAAAGAGTTAAAAACAGAAGTGTTGCATGATTTGTGAGAGCTGGCTGAACTGATATTTCTGTTAACGGGACTGCCAGTTGAAGTCTTTACATGTGCACTGACTCATCGTCACCATTCTTCTCCCCATGTGTGAGCACCACCTGAGCGCGGCGCTGTTACAGGTGCTGATCCCAGTGCAGCCCTGCGGTCGTGGCCATCACCCCACACAACCTGTGGGACTGCAGAGATGTCTGCCTACACCCAGCACATGAATGTTCTTCATACTGGTGTTCAGAGTCAAATCATTATTTCCTTAATTTTGTCATGTATAAATAATTTCAAGACTGCATAATGCATCCATATCTTAAAAAGTTAAACTACTGTGGGTTAAACAGATAAAAAATATGAAGACTGTTAACAGCATTTTTGTGTAGATAAACACTCCTTTCCTCACAGCATGTTTTAAACACTCAATCTCCTGAAGACTTTTCCTTTCCTACCACCTGCTAAAAATGACCAGATGGCCCATTTTTAACTGTCTCACAGACAACAGACGTCTTAGGACTTAAAACTAATTTTCATAAAACAGCTGCTAAATGCATATTGTTGATACCAGTGTTGTTGATATTGCTTGTTACTGTAACAGGTAATGGAGGATTGTTCAGTCCAAACAAATTACATTTATATTATTGTTAATGTTTTTATTGTCTGTGGCTTGAAATAAAGTTATAGTAATAAATGCAGAAGGGAATACAGAAAGAGACTGAAGTTTTAAAATCAGAAGTCAGGGCAGGTCATCTATCAAGTTGTTCAAGAGAGAGCAATGGACTATAAC
Organism: Chitala chitala; assembly: GCA_025773905.1. NCBI lineage: Eukaryota > Metazoa > Chordata > Actinopteri > Osteoglossiformes > Notopteridae > Chitala > Chitala chitala. The sequence continues at coordinate 246 of JABJVR010007843.1, read as the reverse complement.
ACTTGTATTATGTTGCTCTGCCCTGTTTCTATAAACAAAACAGAGCCAGCTAGAGCCAGGTGGGTTTCCAGTCTGTCCTGCTGTCACCAGTGTGGCTCACCGTGCAGGTGGGCTGGTGGGCTAAGCAGACTTTACCTATGGGCCTAACCAATGTGTCCTGTCCACTTGTCTGTTACGTTCGCAGAACTTAGGCACAGGAGTTGGGCGAGTCTAATGTGCAAAAGGGGTTTTTAATGCGATAAGGTA
>JABJVR010007842.1:0-11157 GCA_025773905.1 Chitala chitala | reverse complement strand
GTCCCCTGCCCTGCACCCTATGTGCTCTGGGATGGGCTCCAGGCTTCCCCGCGACCCTCGCCAGGAATAAGCGGTTAAGGTAATGGATGGATGGACTGTCTTGTAGTATGCTGTGGCATGTGTGGGAATTCTAAAATAACTCTTTTAAAGAGATGTGCTGATGCAAGTGAGATATCCAAAAACGAAAGACAGCAGACAAAGACATGCAAATTATGGAAGCACATGGGAAGAAGCAGACAGCCAGGCATGCAGAGGATGCAGACAGACAGGCAGAGGAAGCAGACACACAGGCAGCAGAAGAAGATATTCAGGCAGAGGATGCAGACAGACAGGCAGAGGAAGCAGACACACAGGCAGCAGAAGAAGATATTCAGGCAGAGGAAGCAGACAGACAGGCAGAGGAAGCAGACACACAGGCAGCAGAAGAAGATATTCAGGCAGAGGATGCAGACAGACAGGCAGAGGAACAAAGCGTTCAGGCAGAGGAAGCAGGTAGACAGGTAGAGAAAGCATGCAGACAGGCAGATAAATACAGGAAACAGGCAGACAGGCAAGGGAAGCAGGCAGACAGGCCATGTACCCAGGCAGGCATGCAGGCTAATGAGCAGCCAGGCTGTGCCTTGCGGGCTCCCTCCCTTCCCTGCTGCCAGCGCCACACTGCACTCGCCTCAGAGGCTCGGCAGACACAATCCCATATGTTTTCATGTTTTGGTGGTTTCCTGATTGGTACCACTTTCCCGCAGCCAAAACATAAATTTGTCATAACGCTCAGTCTGGTAAAAGCTAATTGAAATAAATCAGCCGTGATCACTTGGCAGGGGGGTGGAGGGGCAGACAGTTGGACAGGGAGGGATGGAACATCACAAATGGGGGATGAAGAGCCGGAGCTCACCTGGAGGGATCCTGCTCAGATCTGCCCGCTGACTGCCTAAGTAAGCACTGGCACGCAAACCAGTGAAATTCGATCCACCTTAGTGTCAAGTGCTTTCATAACTTTAAAAATGCAATAGAAGCAAACCCTCAAGTGGTCCCAGCTTGACAGTTTGATTCAGATTTTATTATCTGCAACGGTTCTATAATAAGCAGGGGCTGTCCTGTCGCATTAACCATGGTTGAGGGGTTGGGCTTTCATTCCGCCCCCCATCTTGTGTTTGAGGAATGCAGGACTGTCGACTCTCTTACAGTAAAAAGAGAGAGAATGGAGAGTAACCACTTTGGGTCTGATTCTTCTCTCTTGATCTTGACAGGAAACTTCAAAACCTCGTGGGGTTCCAGTGGCTGCTGTTAGACTTTTGTTTCAATATGTAGCTCAAAGTTTGCTAAACTGTTTTTAACGGTGCTCTGTTAATACAAAACATATCCACCCGTACAAAGGATAAATTCATCTATTGTGCAGTTTGCTTTAATATGGCAAAAACGACTGCTCTTGGGATAAGGGAACAGAAAACAGCACGGTTAGCTGAAAAGTCAGCGTGACCCCCACATTTTTGAAACACCGCTCCGGTAAGTACAAACTCTCACTCTCCTGACCCCACTGCATTATTAAACAACCTTTGAATAATTCATCACCAATCATACCACACAAATATTTAGTGACTTGTTCCAAAAGATCGTGGAGCAAAAACAAAAACAGTGAGAGATGTACGAATACACTGTAATTCTGTTTCTATGCTGATCCTTATCCTGTTTATTAAACAGGGGGCTATAATACGTATTGCGTGATAGGATTACTGCGCAAGTCATTTATTTCCCCAGACGCATCTCAGCTCCTTACAATGAGTTTGACTTTAGGCAGGTCGGCATCCCAGTTTTGCTTTTGGAACTTTCAGTCTTCACTGCAGTGAGTCTATGATGCTAATGTAAATACCTCCATGGATTATACTGTAGCTTTTAGCACAGTCTGCCAGTATGACTGCTTTCTTCTGCCTCAGTGAAGCACACTAACTCCTGGATCCTAATATTGTGCTACGGCTTTTCCAGTTGTGTTAGTCATGCTTTCATTCCCAAGGAAAAATCATATATGCTTAGTTCAGTTAATTTATTTTGCAGAGGTACTCACTTGAACTCTATGTTTTGTTTTCTGTAGATAAAGGGTGAATATCTGAACAGTTGAAAATGAATACAGTCCTTTGTTTGGGTACCAACCTAAAATGTGGCGCCTAAACAGGCCTGTTCAGATGTGTGACTCTACTGGGCCAGAAGTAACCTGTGGAGGACAAGAGAAAGCACTCCTGTGTTCCTCAGGCAACAGCTCCAGCATGTTCCCTTTTTACATTCTGAGTGCATTTCATTATTTGCTTAAACACACACACACAGTTTATGTATACATTCTATATATACTATCTATCTGTATGTGACCTATGTTCAAATACATGCTTTGCAAATGTGAAGAAAATGAATTTCACGTGTGTGTATGTGTGTGTGTGTGTGTGTGCGTGCGCGCGCACGTGCGTGTAGATTTGCATAAATGACACAAAGAAATCGAGATTTCAAAAAATCAATACATTTCCGTTTGTGTATTTGACCAGATTCCGGGCACATGACTTAAACTACACACTGCATGGATACATGCGAGGCTGAGAGAAAAGCGGTTTCTTCCCACCTTCTGTCTCGCTGCTTCCAGCGTTCTGGCTGCGGATGCGGAGACCGGCCTCGGCGATCTGCCGTTTACAGTCCCTCTCAAACGGTGAATTTAGGTCAGCCCAAGGTTTTCACGCAGACTCCCTTCGCCCGCGCCAGTGCTTCGGGACAGCGCTCTCTGCAAGGTCGGGACGGGAGGACGATGCACCGCGTTTCGGCACGCTTTCGGTGCCAAACGAGACAGAAATAGCCGGGCGAAGCTGCCTTGTGGGCGAGCCAGCAAAGGCGTCTGTACTCTGCCCATACTGCTTCAGAAAGGCGTCCTGGAGGCAAAAGTTAAGCTTACACCTCCAGTGTGCGGAACGCACCCGACAAGACAGTGTTGCAGCATCTCTGCAACACATCTGCAGATGCGTTCCCGTTACACGAGTTATTATGACAGCTTTGTCACCGAAACGGGCTGAGGTTGCATGCGCCTTTAAAATATTATGTATTTCATGGTGTTTGCTTATGCTTTGCTTAAAGTCTGATGATCTGGCAACGAGAATCCACGCCAATTCAATCACGAAGTCTGCAAAGTGCTGATTTGCCTTGCACACGTATATTGTGAATTAAGGCGCTGCAGGGTTCAATGCGGCACGGATTACTTTTATCGTTGTCTAAGGAAAAGGGAACGATGTAGCATCTTCTGTGTTTACGTAAGGGAAGACCTGTCACACACTTCTGATGCTCAGGCGTGCGGAGTGACACTGTGAAGTGTCTACCCTCTGACGCTAATGACGGTCCACTTTACACTTTATAGGGGACAGGGGTTCCCGTGGAGTTTAATGGGGGCACTACTGGGACGTATGTGCCACTAAAATATATTAGTGTCATGTCCCGAGGAAAATACGAGTCCTGACATCGCACCCCTGGGATTCGAGGAGGGGGGTTGAGGTCATCTGGAAGGCTGTTTGGCCGCAGTTATTCATTACAACAAAGCAGTCTGCTGCCAATCGCAAAACCTCATCTTCTGCTCAGTTAACAGATCACACCCAATAACGTATTTGCGCCAGGAGCGCTGTGCCTGATGAGGGTTTATGTCTAAGTGACTGCACAGGATCAAAAACCGAAAAGGGCAGCACGTCGTAAAGCGTTACCCCGTGATTAGAATACGGTGCTCGCCCGAGCTCAGTGCTACGCTTGTTGGGAATTGCTTTTTTGTGTTCGGCAATAAAATGCAACACAAAATAAAATTAACGATTAAAAAGTATGAACCAGTGCTTAACACGACGTGATCTGCAAAATGCTATAGGAAAGGCAGACATCTTTGTAGAAAAGCTTTTAAAAAAGGTATTTAACAGTTTGTATACCGTGACTCTCCAGCTGTCAGGCTGTATCTGCAGATAATTTCCAAAGTGACCGCTTTTCAAATTTAAGATATACAAACAGAACAAAACCAAAACTATTTTACATTCATTTTAGAATAACTAAAATTAGCAATTATATAATTTGTGTTGAGGTTGATTTTCATAACAAAAATGCTATGCTTTAATTTTTTTGTTACACCGATTTAGTCTAAATAACAAATTCGTTCTAAAAGGGATGTCGCTATCTGGAGGTATAACATAACTAATCAATGAAAATCGGTGAACAATTCCTCTTCTGGCTCCACAGACACAGTTAATCCTATTGGTTGAAACCAGAGGAGCTTCAGAATCATACAGTTTTTCTTTGGCAACAAGAGTGAATCTGCCTGACCTCGTGAACCTTTCGTTTGGGTCATCTAACCCAATCACTTCAATGGTGCCAAGCTCTTATCCACATGCTGAGAAATTAATGGATTTTCTTTAAACACAGATGTCTGCATATTGACTAAGTAATTAACTTTCTTGCTCTTTTTTGGGAAGAGAAAAGTAAAATTGAAAACTGGGAAGTGATGTCAGTCTAATTATTTTGCCCCTGAGACACTAACTGGAATACTGGACAAAATAATTGTTAGAAGGTTAAATGATTTCATAGCAAAATATACTCTGACATCAGCAATAAGGCTTCACAAAAAGCAGGATCAGTTTATTAACATAAATGGATTTTGTAAAAAAAAAAAAAAAAAAATCAAATGCTATAGAAAGAGATGAATACACTGAGTATATTTATTGATTTAAAAAAGGATTTGATATCATCGATCACAAGTTATTTACAAAGTTAGAGAGATTTGATATTAGAGGTGTAGCACATGATTGGTTAAATTGTTATTTAGGAGAGAGATATCAATATGTAAATATAAATAACTTAAATTCAAAACTTTTGAGGTTAACTTGCGGGGTTCCTCAAGGTTCAGTGCTCGGTCCTTTGTTGTTAATGTTGTATATAAATGATATTTGTAGGGTTACTCAGGAATTAAAATGCATATTGTTTGCTGATGATAAAGCTATATTATCTAGTGGGGAACATCTGAAACAGCTTTTGAATAAGTGGAAAAAGAACTAAAACTTATAAAGAAATGGTTTTATGTAAATAATCACTAACCTGAGTAAAGCTAAATTTGTAATATTTGGAAAACATGCATCAAATCTTTACACTAAACTTAAAACAAATTATGTTGAAATTAATAGGGTGTCTGAAATAAAATTTTGAGAGTGGTAATAGATTAATTAAGATTGAAACCCGAAATAAATTATATCATCGCAAAAATGTCCAAGTCCATTGCAATATTGTACAAAGCTCAAGATTTCTTAAATCAGGATGTGTTGTGTACATTGTGCTGCTCACTTTTAGTGTTCCAGTTGTTGTGTAAAGGTATGGAGAATATACATACAAAACAAATGCAAACTCATATTTTCTATAAAAAAAAAGCCATAGTAAATAAACAGTAAATAAGACAAGTTACATTGACCCAACCAATTCACTCTCTATTCAACCAAATACTTAGAAAATTTAAAGAGTTAGAAGATTCAGGAAAAATTACAAATTACGTACAAGGTAAGAAATGAACAGTAACCACAAAGTATCCAAAGGTTGTTCAAAACGAGTGATCCCCTTGATATGATCTGAGAGTACCACGTGTCTGATGAGCAACTGGGGAACAGAGCCAATGTAAAGAATCTTTGTATTTAAGTGCAAGGGCTTAATTTATGAAACCACTGCATTGAGAATTTAAAAACTTGCACTAACCTTCTAAAACTTAAAAACAAATTTTCATTTAATGAACAAATATAAAATATGAGAACATAATATAAATATTAAAAATTTTTTTACTTGAATATTGTGTAAAGAGATTATGAAATTTTTGATGTGTTGATTGACACAAAACATGTTTTTGAATAAGTAAATAAGCAGTAGCTGCAGCCTACATCCTTTTGGTCTGATTTAACGAATATCTTTCTTGTCTTTTTTCGTTATTTTTTTATTTGCCTCATGAAATTAATTTTTGAAAAAGTGCTTATTTGTTATGATTCTACACTTAGATCAAAATATGTGAAAAAACAACTAAAACTATGCATAACTTCAAACCACCTTCATGTTATGTTGCTTTTTCACAAGCGAGTGTTAAGGTTAACAGCCTGACGATAAAAGACTGTCTTACATTCACATTCCACACATACGCCATGCAGTCAAATCAAAAGCCCCCTTAACAAGTCAGGCAGTGACATCTGCTATGACAGACCGATGGGCATGCCTGTCCCCAGAATCACATCTTTAGCTGATGACAGTGGCTGAGTGCTCACCCCCCCACCCCCCCCCTTTCTGGTGGCAGCTTGAATGGCGGTCCGGGCCAGCACTGAGCTGTGGTCACAGTGCCAAAGAAAGGCTTCAATAAGTTCGGGCAGGAGCCTGAATACCCGGGTGCTGGGCATTCCACCATCCTTCATCAGTCATGCTAGCGCTGTGCGTGTGTATTAATGCAGCTGTTAACTTCGCTATTTTCTCACAAGTAAAAATACTTAAGCTTTATTTTACTGGTCATGCCATTTCATGGAGAAATATTTCCTAGCTCATTGTGCAATGTAGTAGCAATCGTACTAATATTTATATTAATAATTGTAATGATAATGTTAATAATAGCAATAATATTATAATGGCCATTTGCAACACCTGATAAATAATAATTACTAATAAGTAAAAAAATATATATTATTTTGAATATCTGTTTCTTGAAGAAGAGAATTTTGATTAATATTTATTGATTGCAATAGCTATAAAACCATACTACATTTTATGGATTGTATAAAAATGTAAAGGTTTTGTATTTCAGTGAAAATTTTATTTTTATCGAAGGAAAAGCTACTTTTTCAGGCAAAATGTTGTAGTTTTTTTTTCTTTGGGTTCATGTTTACCAGGGTAATGTTAATGCTGCCAATAATGTACTGGCAAAACAAAAAGTGTAAGAACTGATAACATGAAGGCCGTCTCACCCTTGTGTTACCAATTTTCAAAGAAAGAAATCAAGAAAAAATTATATAAAGAAAAAAGTAGAAACTATTTATTGTGTGGTATATATACCACACGTATATAATCAGAAAAAGGAATTTAATTTGCATCTTACTTTTCCAACTTGACATTCCACAATTCATCCATTAATATGAATCTTTTATTTTATGAATTGGGAAATTGTAAAATGTGTGAAATGTTTTTTTTTTTTTTTTTACAACACAGAATGCACAAATTCAAACTAAACAGCATCTGTTTTATAGATTTTAATATCTTGGTGCCTCATTTTGGGTGTTCTTTAAATTATATTGATTTTAAAACATTTTTAAAGAATTTACTTGGTACTCTTTTTTTTCTAAAATGCAATGCGCAAAGTTATTGTCAGTTTTGATAACAATAATTGTATAATTATAAATCACTATAAATAATGCTAGTATTAATAACAGGAACAGTAACAAAAATGTTATTATTAATGTTATTAAGTTTTCATATTTTGACACAAACATTGTTTTAATATTATTTTTATATATTTTTGTACATTTGTTATAAAACAATCAATGACATAAATTTAATTCATACAGTTGGGTTGTTTCAGAGGTATTTATTTATAAGCGCATTTATATCCCTAAACCATTTTTTTGGTGCCACTTTATATGGTATGAGTTATTACTCTTTATACTTTTTTAAAATAAGTTTTTTCCTTTGAAATACACTGATGTGTAGCCAACCAAACGTTTCCAAAAATAGAAGTATGCTTCAATACAAATTTTAAAAGGTATTGTTTTTGTTAGACAAAAATATTCCTCATAATTGAAATAAAGTTTTCTAACTGATTTTAAATGTCAAATTATATACCATACAATGGATTTCTGTTAGCATCACAGGAATATTTTAGAATTAATATTTCTCACACAATTCACAATACGTTTTCTTCCTTTTTAAAAAAGTAAATGATATGGCCAGAAGTGTTGACATTAAGTTGAATCCCTCTCCGAACTAATCAGCCTGGAAGTGCTTTTTCAGAATCGGAGAGAATAAATCTCCCCAACTCTAAAGTAATACATCAGTTCTGTCCAAATATTTCACCCCTGACACTGAGGTATTAATTACTCCCCATTCCATTCTCTGCCGAAGTTTTAAGATTCCTCTTATTATTAAATTCTGAAGGTGGTGGCATTAGCACTGGGGTTTGGCAGGCGGATCGTTTTCCTGTGCGATAGTCTCAGATCAGCCTCTCAGGCCAGCTGTTGTGTCCAGGCCCCCCCTTTCTCCCTTGTGAGCAGGCCTGAGATCAGATGTTGTCCACAGGCTCAGCGATCGCTGCGTTCTGGAACATTCCGGCAAAGCGCTGCTGATTCAGGGGAGCTGCTGGCAGCTGGGAATGAGCCCGTTTTATCAGCGCCACAGAGTGGTCTTCAGTCAGTGCTGCTCTGGGTAAAATGAACAAAATGCAGGCTTCCCATAATCCTCCAGCTGGATCTTTATTCGTGGATCTTTTTCTGTTTGATTCATGCTTCAGTGGAAGTTGCAAGTGTCAGACAGACACACTGACGGACACTGTCGTGTTAAATTGTTTATTACCAACCAAACACAATCACTTCGTTTTCCATAGAAGTGACTTTCTAAACCAAATATCTGAAATGCCCATAAAGAAAGATTGTATTTATTTGTGCTTGTATATAACATTTTGTTTTGTATATAATATCATATGACATTGTTAAATTTAAATACAATACTCTCAGTTTTACCATGTAGTTTATCACCGGATGGAAATAAATATCTCGTTAAGAATTGCTTGGCATATCATTATCTAATGACATACAAAAATACAGTGAATTAGATAAATACATTATTACACTGTAAGTCTATAATTTATTCATTTACCTTTCATGATACTCGCAGAAATTACTGTGAAATGCTATTAAGGTGTTAAAGGATACATTTTATATACAATGTTTTTGGCCTTGGGTGCTTGTATGTTTACATTTTTGTAAATAGTCAAGTGGCACCATTATTTGGTTTAAAGAATATATACATTTTTATTTCATGACATGAAAGAAAGTGGTCCAGCAAATCATAGTAGGTTGGTATTGCTTCAGGTGGTTTCATTACTCATACTGGAGTTAATCTCTGACCAGGCTGTTAATATCAACCCAAGAGCATCCTCTCACCAAGAGGCATCCATGTCCCTCGCCTGTCTCTCTGTGGCTAAATGTGGACTACAATGTGTAAAACTTGGGCTGCAGTCACAGGTGCAGCCACACAAAGCTGTTTTTACTTAGATTATTTGGTGAAAGGTCTTTGGACATAATTAACCGTTGTGATTATTACACTGCAAATTATGAGACAGACTAAAGCTCCAAAATGCCTGGTGGGGGTGGGCCGTTCCTAAGGAGATGCTCAGGCTTGGGGGGTGTGGGGGTGCAGGTGCTGTCTGGCTGCTAGGGTCGATGTGTATATTGGCTTTCACTCAGCTGCCTCTCCCAGCCAACTGTGGCCTCTGAAAGCAAGCAAGCACTTCAAAAGCCCTTTAAGACACACATCAAAGTGTGCATATGGGCCATCATCTGTGTACTGAAGTATCTTTGTGTCTGTTTATCCTTTGAGTGAAGTGCTCTGTTTTTCTTCTCATTCTGTTTTCTCCCTCCAGGTTTGTTTATGTCAAAGTTCTGTCCCATGATGCCTTGTGGCAAAATGTTCCAACGGTGGCTGGGATTCCGCTAGATTTGCTTTCAGTATTTTCAGTTTAAGATGACAATAACGTGAGAAGAGAGCACTTTCAATTTTTCATGCTTGTGCTGATTAAACCAAAACGTGAAGATCAAATGACCGGAGGAGTACATGACAATGAACAGCTTTAATAGATTAAAAAAACTGTAGTTTGACTATTAATAAACCAAAATTTCATTAACAATTTAGCTGAAGACGCCTTCTGAATTGAAAGAGGTTTTGGATTTTTAAAACTGTTTTTCAGCTTCTTGCTCTGACTCAAAGTAACTACCAGGGGAAGCTTTGGAAAGAAACCTTGACATTTTCAGACTTGCTCCTCAGACAACAGAATGAAAACATCCAGTGTTCCATCACATGACGATGGGTAACACTTCCTCCCTCAGGAATCTGGCATTCTTATTGTTTATGTGATAATCTCAGCCAGAAGACGATAAAACCTAGAAGGGATTATTTGGGTGATGACATGCATGCAGAATTATTTTAATACTTTTTTCTAACACCAAAAGCAATAGGGGAGGTCAATGAAAACATTTGAAAACACAGGAGTTGTTCTTCAGATTACATACACATGCTTTTTCGTTAACAACGCAATCCAAGCAGCTGCAACAATTAATAACGTGGACGGCTCTCATTCTAGGAAAGCATAACATGGTTTAAAATCCAGTTTATGGAGGTGCTGCAAGGAACAAACCTTTTTGTGAATTTTCTATACGGCCACACAATTTATGTATAATTAAGTTTTTAGCGAATGCCGACCGACGCATGTTGTAACAGTATTGTCATTAGAGGCGTTAAAGTCAATAAGGATGGACGGAACACAGTGACAGATTTACAACGGAGGAAAACATCAGGTACCCAATTAACCTTAAATGCCTCCTTAAGGGCTTATCTGCTGTCACTGATGAACACTTATTACTTACCCTGTCTCAGCTGTTGTTGTTAAGGGAAATTCTCTTGCAGTCAACCACCGATCATCCTGATAAACCACATTGTTCATTAGGGTTCCCAGTTCCCAGTGCTAGAGGCTTTTAAATCTATGTACCTGCAGTATCTAGCCTGCCTGATGTTCTTACCATTCCATACTGTTTAAACCTGTACTGTCTCCCATATTATTTATTGTTAATGTAAAAGAAAGCAAGAACAGAGGAAATGTTACAGCACAATCAAACTTGTAGGTGATGTGTGTTGTGTTACTTAGTCGTAGGATGAGAACATGCCCTTTATTTTACTCCATCATTAAACCTGACAATTACTATAATTACACAATAAATGTAAAACATCCATCCATCCATTATCTTAACCGCTTATTCCTGGTGAGGGTCGCAGGGAAGCCCGGAGCCCATCCCAGAGCACATAAGGCGCAGGGCAGGGGACACCCAGGGCAGGGCGCCAACCCACCACAGGGCGCACACACACACACACACACACACACACACA
>JABJVR010007840.1:0-47660 GCA_025773905.1 Chitala chitala | reverse complement strand
TCCTGGTGAGGGTCACGGGGAAACCTGGAGCCCATCCCAGAGCACATAGGGCGCAGGGCAGGGGACACCCAGGGCGGCTCATAGTACATGCAATTGAAAAATTAAAAAAGAAAAAAGTTCGATATCAATACATCATATTTAAGTTATTTTTTCCTATTAATGGGAACTAAGAGTATTTTCATTTTTTCTGAACAATTTCTACCATTCATTAAAGGGCTTGATAAATGTTGTGCTTTGCCATGAGTTCTGCACGGTTTGTAATGATGATAAGAATATATCAAGGCAACATTCTATTTGTGAGCACATAACATTTGTTTAGATTCACCAGCATCTAGAAATAAAACCAGGCAAACGATGCATATGATTACGTGCAGAACGGTTGTTAAGATATTTTGCTAATTTTTTAGGTCTGAATTTCAGATTCGATGCAATAAAATCATTTTTTTTGGAGCTGAGCTTATAGACCGAGCGAATGTGTTGGGATTTGTGCATATCCAGCACAAACAGTTTTGCATGATCAAAACCCAGCTGGCAAAACATCTTTCCCAGAAGTGAGACAAAACACTTGGAACTGAACGCCCTTTCTCTCGCGGCCTGTTTGTCTTTGTCCTTGGCCTGTGCCTACAAAACGTGTACAAGCAGAGAACGAAACCTCAGCGGGCGTGCCATACCCCGGCGACAGGGGTACATGTGCTGAATGTGCCTGTTTATGCTACACAGGGCTGAGGATGGATTGTAGGCTGGAGCTCCAAACCCTTTTTACTGTCCACCTGTTTCCCTTTGCACTGTGCGAACATCCATTATCTGCAGCAGGTCCAGGAGCCTGCCTGCTGTCTCTGGGCATCCGTGGCCCAGCGACCATACTTAATGTGGCTTGTCTGCAGGCGGCCAGGCTGGCCTTTAAAGCAGCCAGAGGAGCAGGAGAGCAAAGGTGGGTGTATCTATGGGCACCAGCAAGGATGAGACAGAGACGTGTGGGATTACTGAGCTTCGCCTTGCAAAGTCGGGTGGACGGAACTGCCTGTCCCCCCCAAAGCCACCCTCCATACCCACTCCCTCCAGCTCTGCAGGTGATATCAGAGAAAGCACAAGTTCAGAACACTGAGACCTCTTGTGACTGGAGGCCAGACCAGCCCTGTGTGCTCAGGCAAGGCCAGAGTATACAAGGTTCTGACAAAAAGAACAAAAAGAAAAAAAGCGGGTGGGAGTGCATATAACATTTCTTCTGCTAAATAAAGTGGTAGACCAGCCAGTGCTATCTTGCAGCTGGTTTGCGCATGTGCTTTCTGCATGTGAAAATGTGGGTTTCAGATTAAACCCCAACAACCTCCTGGATGTATTGAAAGGCAAATAGTGGCTTTGTGCCTGAAAAACAGCAGCGTTGCACTGCTGCCTGTTGACAGGTGATAAATGAAATTTGTCCTTATGCCCTTCGATACAAAGAACTACAAGTGGCAACAAAATGGAGAGAAATGAAAAATAAAACAGCAGGGGCTCAGTAGCAACAAACAAGGATTTAGAGATACAACTTCATCTGAATCTTTGTTTTTCTGTACTCATATAGCAACATCAATCCATTTCCAGGCATTTCACTTTTAGCATTTCTTTTTATATCATTGTTTACTAGCTCTTGTGATGATGCTGCAATAGGCATAATGCTCATCCATCCATCCATTCGCTTTACCGCCATATCCAATACAGGGTTGTAGGAGGCCTGGAGCCCATGCCAGGAAACACAGGGCATATGGCAGGGGACACCCTGGACGGGGCGCCAACCCACCACAGGGCACAAGTACTCACACACACACTACGGGCAGTTTGCAAACACCAATCAACCTAACCTGCATATCTTTGGACTGTGGGAGGAAACCGGAGAACCCAGAGAAAACCCACCAAGCACAAAAAGAACATGCAAACTCCACGCACACAGACCTGAGGAGGTGATGGTGCTAAACCCCCATGCCACCATACCGCCATGGCCAGATACAGTGTGTCTATATATATATATCGATCCATCCATTCTCTATACTGCTTGCCCAATTCAGGGTCATGGGAAGCCTGAAGCCCATCCTCCCAGGAGGCACAGGGCACAGGGCAGGGGACACCCAGGGCAGGATGTCAGCCCACCATAGTGTGTATATGTGTGTGTGTGTGTGTGTGTGTGTGTGTGTGTGTGTGTGCGCGTGCGTGTGAGTGTGTGTGTGTGTGTGTGTGTGTGTGTGTATATGTGTGTATATATATATATATATATATATATATATATATATACTCACACACGGCATCTGAAATAAAATGTATATATGTTATCTATGTACAAGAACATAATGCTGTTTATACTTATACACACACATACACACATTACAGTTGTAATTTTTTTTCCTGTTGTATGTATGTGCACATACCCCTATCCAGAATAAGTGGTCAGAAAATGAGTGAATGAATAAGTTACGGAAGCGATTGCTTAAGAATCCCGGCTTCACACACACTCTGAACTGGAAGTGCTCAGAACCAATGCATAATTCCACTCTCTGGTCCCAGTTGTATGGTTGCCAACATCAGGAATCTACCAAAAGGAGACAATCACACAAAATAGAAATGAATGAGTAGCTGGAAAAAGCCTGTAATTGAGTCTACATAGAACCCCAATTTCAAGCACTTCAAGTGTAGAAGAGAGATATTTTTAAAAATAAATCCTGAGCAGAACAGCAGTAATGTCTTACCTTGTTCTTGTTTATCATTATGGCTACTTAAAAAACTGAAATGAATGACACAAGCCCTGGGTTTGTGCTCTCAGCTGAAGTAAACAAGCAGCAGTTGGGTCATATTTGAGTAGAAATGAGAGGGCAGGACTGCGTACATGATGGAAAAAAAAAAAATAAAAAACACCAGGTAAATAAATAAATAAATAAAGCACTACTGGCTATGCCCTGCATCCTGGGCAGAATTTTTACAATTTAAGATCAGACGTTTTATCAGCCTGTAGTACTTTTTCTGCATAGTGTCAGAATAAATAAAATTCCTGGGGGCATTTGTGAAGAAACAGGAGTGAGACACGAAAGCAGAAGAAGCTAGCGTGGAGAACGGCTAAATGGAACATCTGCTTGTATCGTTCTGTCCGTCGGTGGTTTTGTCTAACTGCTTGTCCTGAAAGGCTCTTGGCCAGACCGATACCAGTAAGTGTGAACAGTGACTGTGAAATGCAAGCATTGTGGCCAGCCTTTTTTCCAACAAATGCAGCACAGGTAAAAGTGAGTAAGACACCTCAGTCACAATATTTTTGACAAGAGTACAAAATCTGGATGATGTTCTGTCTGCCCTTGCCAATGAAAGGGTTTCAGTCACAAGCGAGTAGTTGGCTGCTAGTTTGTAGTAATATGAGGAGTAATATGAGTTAAGAAGTTAGGTGGAATGCCCAGTTTTGCATGTACCGCCTTAAACTAATGTATTAAAACTAAGTAGAAACATGCACTAAAATGTCTGTCTGTCACCTTGGAAATATCTGCATGAAAAAAAACACTGATGATGTGAACTTGGGATTTTAAAAACAGTTACTTGTTGACCAAATGGATTTAACAATCTATCAGGTTAAACTGGATTGCTCATCTTCTCTAGCAACAATCCACTGGAACATCTTTAAATACTTTTCCCAATTAAACCTAAGCAAAGAAAACCCATTTCAGAAAGGCATTTAAATGACTAGTTGCCTTTTGTTTAAAATAGCTGCAACCCTCAGAAGTGCAGAACTAATTCATTGCTTGGCAGAGACTCTGTGATACGAGCGAGTCCTTTGTTTTAGGATCAAATCAAAGCAGCAAAACAACTGCTATTTAATTAGTCTAAAGTATTGCTCACAAGAATGGAAGCTTTCCAGCAAGAATGGAGTGGTCCATCAGCTGTGCTCTGTTTCGATTAAAAGCACCTCATGTGTGAACTCCTTCAGCTCAGAACAAACTGAATTACTCTTTGCTCAAAATTGTCCAAAACCCAGAGGACTGGCAGTTTCAGAAAAGAGTATGTTTATATTTATATATAATATATATATATATTTTCTTTATGTAACCGCCTATTGTAGCAGTCCAATAATCATGAGAATAAACAGAAAAACTAAAGGAGTAGGGGTTGATCTGGTGCATTGCTAAAAAGGATACAAAGCTTGTGTGCAGTGTTAATTTTAGCAGTATGAAAAAGTATTAGTTGGCCTCTGTAACTTGTTAGAATATTCTAGAACTGGGATGAATTTACCAAAACATTACAGTCACAATGAAAAGGTGTAGACTGTTGCTGTGTGGTCTATATTATGATTGTCCAAAGTTATGATTGT
Organism: Chitala chitala; assembly: GCA_025773905.1. Classification (NCBI taxonomy): domain Eukaryota; kingdom Metazoa; phylum Chordata; class Actinopteri; order Osteoglossiformes; family Notopteridae; genus Chitala; species Chitala chitala. Next base: position 43,339 of record JABJVR010007840.1, on the reverse strand, counting down.
ACTTTACATTAAATATACAGACGTACTTTTTATCTGTATATTTAATGTAACATACAATCATAACAATTGGGCTTTTTGTTGCTATGTTCATAGAAGAAAGAAGCTGAACTTTGCAGGGAAGTGAGTGGAGACATTACAGAGCCCATGTAGAGGTGGAGTGTGCTTTGCATTCATGACCGTTCTCTTCGGGCTTTATTTAGAAAAGAACGGTACGGTGCGGTGCCCTTCCCTGTAGACAACGTGGAACCGTGTTTCCACTGCTTGCTGTCACCCCTCAGTGACTTTGATGAATTGACCCAAGCAAAGCTCCTGATATGTTACCTTTAAGGTTTGCTTTGAAGTGCCGCTATGCTCTGTGTTGTTTCTATTTTTACTAGTGCGTGCCGGCCCCGCCCCCAAACGTGCTCGGTTCTGGACCAGCAACGCAAGCTGTGACTGATGGACATTTGGCCTGGGTCCAAGCCTGCGTTTCCTGGGCACCAGGTGAGGAAAGGCCAAATCCATTGTGGCCCAATAATGACCCTGAGGCTTGCCAGTGAATCAGCAAAGGAGAAAATTGGTAAAAACGTGAAACACCCCATAGCTATCTGAATCGACTGCTATGCTTTATTTTGTTATCAGCTCAGTGCTTGCTTCCTAATTAATGTTTTATAAGCTTTAGGCCTGGTATTTCATGGCCTCAGCATGATTTTTTTTTTTTTTTTGCAATTTTGATGATATTCACTTGGGAGACATGCACTACACATTCCTAAGGTTTTGGTTTTAGGGCACTGTAAATCAAACAACATATACAGAATAGCACAGTTTTACATTTTGTGATGAAGGTTTATATATAATAACATTTTGCAGCTTTTTTTTCCCCTTGGCTATAACTTCAGGTGTCCAAAATACATCAAATATATGCATCAGCTTCAGTAATTTAAAAAGTAAAAGCATGATTTAAAAATTTTAAATTATTAAATAGTAAAGCAAAAGAAAAAAAGCGTGTTATTTCTCCGGTCTGATACCGTTCGCACATCTCAAATATAACTTATTACATATTGATGATTCAAGTGTCTGATTCTGAAAAATAAATCAGCCTGTTAAAGTGATTTATGTTTACCACAGATATTGCTTTGTGTTTATTTTATTCGGATATTAATATATGTGATGTATTGAGTAAATTGTGCTTTTGCATGTGTAGCTGACCTCTTGCTCACTGAAGCGCTCACTGTGTCTTGTGCTGCTCAGGATGATCCTCCCTTTTATCTCCTGGGTGCAGATTTATGCTGAATCTCTGTATTATGTATCACTTGGATCTGGGCTGCAACAGAATGGCTCTGTGGTAAACATAAATGGCTCTGCCATTCTACGGAATTACAAATGCAGAGGTGCAAAGCCCGTCCCATTAAATGCAAGGCTTTTCTATAATTCCTGACAGCGAGGACCTTTCTGTGTCATAAGCTCGGCGTCTGGCGAGGTCACCATCTTCGGCTCAGTCGGTGATTTCGTCCGTGGGATGTGCCAGGCTGCGGTGCCACACGTGGCGCACAAGAATCCGACCGATGGATCCCTTGGGTTGGGTTGAGTGCCAGCTGACCTTTGCTTTAACAAACCTTTTAATAACTGTGCAATTGGCTGCTCTAGATGACAGAGATGGAGGTGGGGGAGGGGACGGGGTTTACCTGTCACCTGTCAGCCTCTGACAGAAGAAGCACATTGGTGTAGGAGGAGAGGGAGGGACAGGTTCAGCTATCGGTGAAATTTACCAGCAGGTGTTTGGAACAATTTTTTCATAAGATTTTGAAAAGGACAAGAAGCTGTTAGTACAATTTTCCCCCACAAAGCTGAGATGTGCCTTATATTTTGGTATGACCTGTTTAAAGTGCAGCAATAATGCCTTTCCTTGCCCTGGTTACATAAAGCACTTGACTTAGAGTCCTAGAACATAGGGTCACCATGACCACCATTTAGAAATAAAGATGACAGTTAGACCACTTCAGTGTTTCATACAAAAATACCAAAAGGGAGAGCACTGTAATGCAACACAACATTCAACAATTCATATAAGCAGGGTAAGGAAGCTAATCAAATTTTCATGCATTTCAGCTGTAACACTATGTAACAATCATCATTCAAATCCCTAAAACAGTCTTACTTTAAAATATTACCAAGAACTTCTGCAAGTATTTTAACTGGTATAGAACAATAGTTCAGTGTACCAATTCTTAAAAAAACAAGGCAGATGAAACAAAACTAACTGTGAAGTGTCATAAAGCACTTTGCACATTAACTGACAACATGATTTCATCAGTTAGTGTCCAAAGTGCTGCTTCATGATTTAGATATCATGCTTTGTCTTTTGGTGGCCTTTTCACCTCATCCTAGACTGTATGTCTTAATCAGTTATGTCATGTTGTTTGGAAACCGGGAAATGTCTCAACCTTGGGTTTGCCATGGACATTTATTGATTCACTCTGGAAGGATTTTCCATTACAATCATTACGAGATGGGTGAAACCAGCGGGGAGAGAAATAACGTGGCAGGCATACAGAAATAGTGCTTCCATCTTTGTCTGCTTTGACTGGGCCTTCAAAAACACAAGCGGGTCATTGCAAAACAAAAGTGCACAATCTAGCCTAAAAGGAATATACCAAGATCTGGAGTGGAGGGGGGAGCAAGAGATGTAGTGGGTACAACATTATCACAATTATTGGAGCCCTGAGGTCAAAATTGCAGGTTGCTGCTGGGAGATTTGCTGGAGGCTTCTTCAGACTGTTGCCAGATCTCCAGACTGATACAGAGTGGCCATTTATGGACATTACCTACTGAGAAAGGCGAATTCCACTGCTTCTTTGGTTCAGTACCACGGACAGCTCCTTTTACACCTTTAAAGAACTAGCTGTAGGTTCAGCACCAGGGACAGCTGACCATGGTTCTAAAATCTGTTGCCAGAAGTTAAGTTCCAAACGTAGTTCCACAACTTCTCTAAGCCCTGTTCTGAGATGCATCTCCAGGGGCAGTTTTCTAAAGCTTCAAAGTACCTGGTTTTCAATTTGACATGACATACACAAGGGGGCAGTTTCCCAGACCTGTCACTCAATCTGTTCAAGATAGCAGAGCACATATACAGATCCGTGAATCCAAGATATATCACAGATGTAAAACACTACCTTTTAAATGCATAGGGACAATATAGCACAGATTTGTATTGACTTTGTAATTGTTATTGTTACATATATATTTACATATATTTAAATATGTATATATTTACATAAATACACGCACATGCATACATATATTTAACATTGAGCTTTGCAGGTGATTAGTAAGACACGTACTACTGAGATCACAGGCAAATGGTAGGCACAGTTGTAAAACCTGAGGCTCTAGAACATGTAATTTATACTGATATTTCAATGTTTCAAGTAGCCTTTCTTTAAAGGTAAGGAATTCAAGACATGGGATTCACAGACTTGATTCCATTCTCTCTGATACTTTATTCTTAAGGTTAAAGATGACAAGTACTGATGGACACTCTCTTCAGTATAGTCCAGCCTTCTAAAATGCTTCATCAATATGATAACATCAGGTAGCGGCTGCTTCTGTTATGATCTACAGCAGTACTCAGGGGGTGGTGTATTACCATAATCACTACTGCTTCTGCTACACAGAATATTTCCCCACATTGTAGCTCAGAGGAAAATATTCTTGCCTCATGCCTCTTGGGTTGTACATTTGAATTTGGCCCTTGTTATTATATGAGTGGAGTTTGCATGTTCTCCCCATGTATGTCTTGGCTTACAATTGGTGCTCTGGTGTTCTCCCCTTAGTGCTGAAATGTGCTGTTGAAGTGAATTGCCTGCTCTTCTTTCTACTTGTTTGTATGTATGAAACAACTGTTCACCCTCTCCCAGTCCGCAGCCCAAGGATACGTGAGTGTGTCAGTGTCAGTGTGTTGATGATGAAGACAGGACGTGATTGACATCTAGTGTTGGGTGTGGCACAGTGATGAGCCTGATAATAATCTCCCCACTCACCATAAACACTATTAATGTTAAAACACAGTCAGACAGCTCCGTTCAATGGGTGAGTCATAATTATGTGCAGAGTAAGGGTGATTTGATATTTAATTGGGATTTCTGCTATGTTTGCTTACTGTTGATCAATGCAAGGGTTTTTCTTTTTTAACCATCAGCTCTTGAGTTGCAATGATCCCTGCTGATAAAGCACCTATCTGTCTCAATGGCATCCTTTTCTCGTCTCTCGGTGGCAGGCAGGTGAGGTGGAAGGTGTAGGCACTGACTGAAGTAAACTAACAGATACCATCCATCATGTCATGGCTCTTCCCTCATTGCTATCTTGACAAGAAAAGCACAGAAACAAATGCCTTCCATATGAGTCACTTAGCGGATTATCAGTTACGAGCAAGACACCTGCCAATGACTTGCTGTTGGCCAGAGACAAGAGGGCAGGTGGATTCTTGAGTTTCTCTTCTGTGGCATCATTCTTTAAAAAATAAAAAATCTTTGCAAAATAGTTCTGAAAGCCTTGAGATGTCTGTTCTCTGGAGTGTCTAACATGAACAAGAAACATCCATCTTTCCATACAGCAAGAAACCTGATGTCAAACAGGCACATGTCAGTATGGTAATTATGAGGCTGTGGTGGTTAGTTCTGAAGGTGCACATGAAGACCTTGAAAGTGGGCCTTGTTATTCATTTTCCATCATCCACTGTGTTGGCTCAGATGACCCTTATTCTATTCTCTATAGAACAAATTCCACTGAAAAATGTAACTCCTCCTTACAGACGCCAAAGTTTGCAGTGTGTGATGTTTGCACTGCCAGTAAGTCTTGCTAGCCACCACAAATGTAATGCAAGCAAAAACACAAAGAAAAAAAAAACCTAAAAAATAACATTCCTGAAATTGGTTGTGCCAAGATTAAGCGCATCAGTACTTGAAAAAATTTAATATGCAATTCAATCATAAATTGATGTAATCTGGAGGTGCAACATCTTGCATGGAAACTAAGATCTTTACAGCGCCATCAAATTCCAATCACTGCAAGAATGGTTTTCAAATGCAAATGAGTTTGTGTAATAATAGCCATGTTTTTCTCTTAGTAAATACATTTTCCAAAACAAAACCTACCGACCATATTAATTAGTTTTGTGTGTTTATTTTTTTGAAGGAAGCTATAAATCACGTGAGACTATCAAGTTACTACAGGAAGAGACGCTGAACAAAGTCGTTTAAAATAATTGTTGTTAAAAAGCAACCGTTACATCTGCACTAATATCATAAAATATAAAATTAAAAGATTATAATGGCATAATTAAAATAGACTGGCGACAGAAAGTAACCAAAAATACAGTCACAGTAAGCTTGCTTAAGACGCATCAATGTCTGCAGTTCCAGCCCTTCGGACTCCATCAAATGTACTCTGAGTGGAAGTGTGATTTTCTATTTCTGAAGATTGCAGTGAATTTAAAATGATTACAGTGACCTTTACCATTCAAGATGTGCAAACTTAAATTTTCCTTAACTTGTCTTATGTGCCGGCACCATTTTTCCCCTCTATCTCACAAGTGTGCATTTGTTTTTTTTTTCTCTGTACTTACACACTCAGAGTGTGTTTGAGCAGTAAACAATCATCACCTGCATGATTGCCCTCTGTAGGGGCAGAATAATTAACATCACAAAGCTGATCAAACTACTGATGATGAATCTGTGGTCTCTTCACTCACCTGTTTTTCCACAAACTTGCAGTAAAATGATTTTTAAAAACCATCACTGCAAAACAACAAATCATCAGTATTTAAATCTCTCTGCGGTCAGAAATGGACCCTTACAAAATTACAGCCTGGCAAGCAATTGTTTAGGCTTACATAGCTTTGTTTACTCACCTAAATAAATAAATAAAATACAGAAACATGCCATGCATACTGTACTAGTCAGCTGTTTGTATCCATACGCTGTATACTGCTGCATCCTACATTTTGCTAAGAGAACTTCAAAGGCCTTATTCAGTGCAATTAAGCATATGTCAGACTCTCTCATCATTGTAACCAAACACACACACACACACACACACACACACACACACACACACACACACACACATTGGGTTGTGTAGTTGAGACATGTTCTGCCTAGGGGGCAAACCTATGCACTGAGCCTCGAAGACAGGGTTATTGACCTGAAAAGCTCTCACAAACTGTCTATTCATGCCTAATTTTTCTAGTGTAGCTTCCATAAAGGAAAACAGCAAGAAAATCAGTCGTAAAAACCAAATGACAAAAAGACGTGCTCGCTAGCCCTCAGGGTTTGTAAAGAGAGTGTGGTGCTGCCAACTGCATAGACTTGGAAGAAGTACTGACACATACATTTATTGCAATACATACAATATTTCATGATATGCATTATATGGGGTCTTTTTGTTTCAATGATCCTCCAGTGATTCTCTCATTTCTAAATTCATATCTATATTTTTGGCAAAAGGGAACCATCTTTTGCATTATGCAAATATAACAAAATTAAGGGTACATGAATTTTGAATTAGAATAGAATAGAATAGAATTAAAGCAGAAGAGGAGAAGTGAAGCAGGAAGGGAGGTCTAGAAGCAGGACACTTCCGCTCTCTAAGCAGACGGTGAGTGTATGTTAAGTTACTGGGCCAGGAGCACCCATGAATCACGCTGAGGGTGTTCTTCTCAAAGCATCACGGACTGCCATCTGTCTTCTTTGTGAGGCTCCAGAGGCGGGTTTAAATTCACCCTCAGCTTCCCTCTAGAGGCTCTTGCCATCTAGTGTGCACACGCATACACACACACACACACACACACACACACACAGCAGAGCGTTGTAATCTGCAGGACAGAAAAAGGCAGATACCACGCTCATGACTTCAGCAGCAAAATCACACCATGTGCAGCTTTTAATTCGCCAGGGTCCACAAACTCAAACAAGCAGCCGTAGGAAGATCCACCTGCCACGACCAATAAGCGCAGAACAGATTTACAGAACAGTATCCAAGTACAGAATTCTGTAACCTAACCAATGTAAATCGGTGCACATTTTTGAAATATTAGCAGACAATAAAACCCCTTTGATGGTGTAATCACAGAGGGCTGCATAGAAACGGATGTTTAGAGAAAAATATGTTGAGCTAAGACAACACACAAAGTCCATTAGCAAATGAGGCTTCTGCTCCACCACTACAAGGTCAGTCATGTTATGGAAATATTTAACATCAATATTAATTGAAATAGACTACACAATTATTATGTATATCAGACGATACATGCACACATTGTACATGCAATGGCATGGAGTACTTTTGAGGTCTCACTAGTAGCTTTTCCTCAAGGACCACCCTCAGTCTACCAAGATGCTTACTTATAAATCATTCCAGGAAAGTACATCCAGTTTTCCAGATGACATTCTTGTCCACAGTAACATTAAAACATTATTTATTGATACAGCTGAATATTTGTCTGGAATAATTTAGCCTACATGTCTTTCTCAAGGATACTCCAGCACAGTCACTTCTCTGCCTTGAATAGGCAGTTCTCAGGTCTATTATCCTAACCATTACAGAACCCAAAATGCTGCTTCTTATACAATGGCTACATTATATCTGTATAAACGGACCACAAAACAAATTAATCACAGGCCCAGAAAAACCTCGAATGACAAATAATAAATGAACTCATCTCTTGACTGCATTAGTGTTGTGTTGTAAAGTAATTCCCAAAGAGGTGGGCAGTCGTTGACCTTGGACCCTGAGAGGTTTTTTTTCCCTCCCTATACCATACCAATGAATTTTGTTTCCATGCTTTGAATGTCTTCTCGGCTTCTCTCCATTTTATTGCTTTTATTCATTATTAATTTTAAAATTATTACTGTTTCTGTTCTACCACAGTAAATTGAGACAACTTTTATGTAGCCTGCTGTAGGAAATAAATCAATTGAACAAAACAATAAAGGACAAAATGCACTGGACTAGGCTGGACTGAACCTGACTAGACTGCACTAGACTGGACTCAGCTGGACTCGACTGGGCTCAACTCGACTTAACTGGGCTTGACTAATTATGCAAGTCAGCTGCATCGACAGCAGATGCAGTTTACGGTCAGAAAACAAACCTCTTCTAACGCGCCCACCAGTCAGGCTACGATTAAGCTTGTTAGAATGTTACACTAGTCTTAGCCGATTTCCAGCGTTAGCGCCTTACGGAGAAGCATGAAACAAAGGAGAGCATGTCATTACAATTGGCTCAAAGGCGACGAGCGTGGCTTTAAACCCTTTCACGCCATTAAACTAATTATCACATCCAAGTGCACACGCCAACCCAGCAAGCCCCAGTGACTGAAAGGCACAAGAAAACTTTAGTGGAGTGGCATCACCAACTGAAAGGGACTCTCTGCCTTTCCTACAGTTACAAGGTAGTTAGAAATTCTAATTAATATGACCACCTATTAAACTTGAGATCAGTTTGTAAACAATAGTGCTTTATAGTAATTATTAATGTTTAGAGAAAATATTTGTTTTTAAAAATTGTATGCAAAATATAGAACATATTTTTAGTTTACAGATTAACAGTTATCTGAGTTAGGAATCAAGTGAGGAAATAAGTTTTTGTAGTGCAATGTGGTCCCCTTTTAATAAAACCCAGAAGTTAATTTTTTAATTCATAGTTTTTAATATTAAATGTGTACGTGTCTTGTGTTATCCCTTGCTATAGAGTGAAAATAAAACTACACAATGCTTTTAAAAATACTTGGCACCTATATGTTTACTTTCAAATGTTTTGGCTCAAAGGTGGCCTGGCTTCATGTCCGCATATTTTACCCTTTATATCCTTTCTGAAACACAAACGTTAAACATGGCCCCAAGACAAGACTAACTGACAAGCGGCTGTTCCACCAGGCTCACTATGGCCATGTGCATCTTGCATACACACAGTATAAATTTGACTAGTGTGTTATAAATGATAATCTGTTAATATAGTGCCTAACCTATGGGTAGTGAACATGTGATTCTAGCAGACCAATGAGATTAGCTAAATTTTCAGTCAGTTGATAGTGGAACACATGGTGAGTCCCCCAAACTGACTGCTCATTAAAACCTAAACTGTTAGCCGCTAGCATCCTTACCTCAGCGTGATATCGAATGCACCACTGCTCTGTGGCTCCTGGTATAATAATGCTAACCCATACTGCCTCCCAAGCTGCAACTCATGAGGCAGTGAAACGATGTTAATTAAGTAGGTCTTTCAAAAATGACACGAAGCCAAACACGGCATGCGTGCCCAAAGAAACTAGCAGCCGCTTTATTGAGAATGCTATTAATCATCTGAGTCCTTATTTTCACAGGAGTCTCTTCAGAAACAAGACATTCAGTAATAAATCAAATTTCCATTTAGATAACAACCGCGTCCTGCGATTCAGAGTCCCACCCTCCACCCCCCATAAAAACACACACATCCAAACTTTCAACAACAACAATAGCTCTTCGGCACAGTATTGAATTATTGCATCTCTGTGAGTCGTTTTTCAAGCACAGTATCAACAAATGCTTTATCATCTAAATGCATTGTTAAGAAAAATACTAAATAATACAGGATCATGGTGACAAGCTAATTAGACCATGCTTTGTATTTACCTAATCTCACACGATTCATTATTTCCCCTTGACTTGTAGGCAGAGGGCGTGAGAAAATGCGATATGTACATGTTGATTAGCAGAGTTGAAAAAAGTGAATAGAATCATTTAAAGTGATTACTTAAAAAATGTGACAATGGAATTTTAAGGTAATTATGTAGGGGCATGCAATAATTGCATTAACGGAATGTTTGAAAAACATAACACACTGTAACATGGTTTCTTGCATATATCCCGAGGAATGGGCTCAACACTCTTTACATTTAACCTGTAAAATCACTGGCTTCTTTTTGCGACTGTGAAAATGGTGCTGATCTGAGCTGGAATAAAGCCTGAACAGTCTAGTGATCTGGGTTTTGCAAAGATCAGAGCTCAGAGCACAAAGTCGTTTCAAAACTGATAGCATTAAGGTGCATGTGATGAGCTCATCTTCCTATGACGCACAACATTGTCCTCCAGTGTCACATAAACCTCCAGATGCCAATAAATACTGTGGATTTTCACATATTACAAACATAATGTCTTTTGAGATGGTGGATTTCACAAATTACAACATAAAGACATTTTAACCAGGCAACATTGGGCAATTTAAATTCGTAAAAATCAGAAAAGCTGTGCAAAGCTTCCTGAGCCCATGTTTAACATTTTTAATTAATATTACAGGACTGGAAATGCGACAGAATGAATCAGTTAATCCCTGCAACAGCTGGGCCACATGGTCACTGGTGTAGGAACTAATGGCCTTCTCTCACTTCAGAAAAGAATGTTGTAGTTATGAGCAGAGCACCGGGTCAATAAACTCTGTTGGAACGATTCAGGTATCAAAAGAAACCATCTTTGGCTCATTAACAGCTGTACACAATGAAATACCTCAATAAACTAATAAAATGCCTGTCAAGATGATCACAGGAATGGTGAACTGTTTTTTTTTTTTTTCAGGAGCACAAATTGAAATTTCTTTGACTAGTCACCAGGAGCACATCACTGTTTTTGGGAATAAGAGCTGTATTTTTTCCTCTCATTAGCCATTCTGTTATTTCACTTTTCTGTTGGAGGTGAGGGTTCATTAAAAATCTTTGCAAACTCTTTCTAAATCCTTATTTCTTATCCTCTTTTTCTCCTGTTATGGTGTTAATTAATAGTGTCCTCCATCTGTTATTTAATTTCAATTTTATGTAAATCATTTTATTCTTTTTACTATTTCCAGTAGTAGTTTACTATTATTTAATCAGATATTGCATGTTATTTAACCTGACTCAGTCTGACTCAAGGTTCACAATAAATTTCATATTGTGTGAAGAAATTATTCACCGTGATGAAAAATACTGACCTTTTTTGCCAACAAGTGTTTAGAATATATATATATATATACATACCACAAATCAATGGCCATACTTGATATATATATATATATATATATATATATATATATGGCCATTGATTTGTGGTTATGCACGAATGGATAACTTGAAGGGTCTTTATAATGCATTTCTTGGGTCTTGAACTCTGTTCATAAAGAGATCTTAATGATCTTTTACTTTATTAAAAGACTGTTTGCTTTTCTTTTTCTAAACTCGTCATTAACCATTACCTTCTCTTTGTAACCTGCACAGACGCTGTCATAAAGAAATTTTGAAAATCCTTGAATTGAAAAATAAATATCATTGCATTTAGTATTTAACTTGACTGTCTGTAAAAGAGGGTGACAACAAAAAAAATTCAGAAAAAAAAGGAACGGGCCTACGTGTGCAGAGAGGCTGTGTCTCAAAGTGAGCGTCATGTTAGGAGCCCGGCAGAGGTGACACTTGCTACAGACATGCTGACATAACCTCCTCCTCGCAGCTGGCTCTGTGAACAAGCTTAACAGTGCTGAAGAATGGACTGTCAGAAAAACAAGGGCGCAGGGGAAAGGTCACTTGGAAGCTCTCCACAAGCAGTTACAGTAGCTTTATAGGATCATCGGCAGGGCAAAAGAGGCTTAAAGTGTGTGTCAGAGGCATGGCGTTCAGCCTATCTCTCTCTTACCCTCCAGGATTACCTCACCGAGAGATTAAATTCACTCGTTACCACATCTTGGAGACATCTGCTCCCTTGAGGCAGCAACTACCTCAGTGATTAAGTACCTGTACTTATGGCCAGAAGGTTAACTGTTCGCTACTGAAAGATTTGTGCACTGGTGCTATTTATCAAGGTGTAATATCTGATTGGCATCAGTAAAATCAAGCTGTATGAACTGATCTGTGCTGAGTTTAGGAGACGGCAATTGGCAAAATGATGTGCATGACAGAAAAGAATGAAGTACTACTCAGAATGCCACAGTACATGCATTCAATAAATGTGTAACACAAAATTAAATATTAAACGCAGGTTATGCAAACTAGCATGCGTGGGGCAACGCGGGCTCAAGGCGACCACACCTGAGATTGCAGGACATGATAACTTCAGAAGGTACTGAGAACTGAAAGCATCAGTTTCACAAGATGGGAATTCAAAATGTCAGCGGCCAGAAATCCAGACGCATAAAGAATGAGCAGGGAGACAAGGACTCATATCGACCAGATGCTGTTTTTGGACCAACCAAAAAATGATTTTATGAGGACACCACTCAGATGGTGGAAGCGTAAACAAGGCACCAAATGTCAACTGTGATGTGACGTGTTGTGTCTAACTATGTCTGACAATATGTAGAAGCTCTGCCCTTCATAGCCTGCTCAGAGGTCAGAGATGTCAGGAGGGCTTTCCTCTTAATGGTGTGACTCAGGACTACTTGTGTGGAGGGAAAGAAAAAAGGTCTCGCCATGGGATGATGTGCATCATGGCGAGGTGAGTGGTTTCGTGCGTGCTGCCAGTCTTTCTGATCGTGTGTGCTATTATGCAATGGTTACATCATTTCCTCACTTGCATGCCGCTTGCATTGCACTGACTCTGGCTGGTCTCTACCTGTTCCCCACCATCCTGCTTACCTACCGCTTCAGTTGTGGGAAAGTCATGAGCTTCTTTATGGCCGTTAGCGGGAATTAACTGTCAAATCACAGTGCAGAACTTTTCCAAAGGTCACAATGTCTCCTTGAATATGCATGATAGCAACTCTGGGTTGAAGTCAAATCTGAGTTGATGTGATAATATATCATTAATACACATGTTTAATGATGTTTATAAACACACACACACACACACACACACACACACACACACACATACACACACGCACAGATGCAAATTATTAGCAGTGCTCAGAACAAGTTATAAAAAAACCTCATCAAAATGCAGTTATGCAAAATAACTTAAAATGAATAATCGGATCCAAATAAGTCTTTTATCATAATCAGATCACCCCGGAGACAAATATGGGATTAATATGTTAAAGTGACAAATCTGATACGGCAGTGGCAAATCAGAGAGAATTAACAGCTAATTGTTTTATATTCCTATGGTGCATTCATGTTTCGTAGTAAAATATTCTTGTCAAAATACATCTGAGCTTTCAGTTTTAAGAGGACAGGAATCCATCAGTTTCATGAAAATTTTGAGTATAATGTGTAATATAATATATATTTTTATTGATATGTTTTGAAAAACTGAACATAAACAAACGTGTTTTTTTGTATAACAGGAGTCTGAAACTGAAATTTCCTGGGGGCCAATGGTCAGATGGTCATCTCCTTTGGGGGCTGCTTGATGCAGTCCGGTTCCGTGAGACGTAGCTGAGCACATCACCACATGCAGTGATGCATGAAGTCATTGGCTCACAGACTTCCAAATAAAGGTTTGTGGCAGGGTGTAGTTTATGCCTAGTGATTAAAACAACTCACAGGAAAACAATACACCTTACAGTCAGCCCTCCCCCCCCCCAAAGAAAAGAAAAACAAGCAAGCAAACAAAGACTTTGGGGTTTTACTTATCAACTTGAAAGGGGCTGTATTCTGATGGTTTGTGGGCTGGATCTGGTCCACAGCCTGGCAGTTTGAGACCCCAGGTTTATAGCAATTATTGCATTCTTTCTTACATTCTAAAATGCATTTTTAAACCTATCTTAACAAATGTTATTAAAGTAGTTTCACATGCGACACCTTACTAATTAATGAGTATACAATGTAACAACATATGTGCATGTACATATGCATTTGTGTGTGTGTGTGTGTGTGTGTGTGTGTGTGCGCGTGTGTGTGTGTAAACGCTAAATGACGAATGAACTACATCTAATACTGTATTCAGATATTCAGGACACATTCATATACTGGGCTATGAACACAACATTATCACCTCTGCTATTGTGTTCACCATTGTACAGTTTAAAACCAAAGTTGATTTTGCATAAATATGATGTATCATTTAATATCTCTGTACCTGCTTGTAACCTGTTTAATAAACATTCACTGCTGTAATGACGGCGCACCATGTGTACTAAGCAAACACTGAAGTTGTCTGTCTAATTTATTATATTATCATTTATAAATACATTGTAAATGCACATGTTTTTGAGGTTTGTTAATTAAATTCAGTTTCTTAATTATGCACAAAAAGAGTCTGGTTGTGTTTTACATTAATAACCTAACAGAGTAACTAATTATTGGTAACATCAAATTGTGTACATTTTTTTTAAGTCAGTAAAATAAAGCTCTGGATACATTAAACAAGATACCATAAAAATAGAAATAAAGAATCCAGTTTACTCAGAAGTTAAAATATAAGGTAATGTAACAAATATGTAAATCATCAAGTACTTTTAAAACATGCATAATCAGGTAATTCAGAAAAATAATGTGTTTAGTATGATTTTTAGCATTATGTGCTGTGCTTTAAAGTGTTATTTTTGCAAGCTGTCAAATGCTGTGTTTGAGAGAGAGAGAGAGAGAGAGAGAGAGAAAAGAGAGAGAGAGACACAGAGAGAGAGAGAGAGAGAGAGAGAGAGAGAGAGAGAGAGAGAGAGAGAGAGAGAGAGAGAAAGGGGAAGATGGAGAGTGTGAAAGAGGATGAAAATGCTTTCATGGCCTGAAAGGACAAAAGCTTTGCATGACGTGGTTTCTCAGATAAGTCTGAGCATTTTGATGGTAAGCAGAGCACAATGAAACACACCAGGAGAGACTCCAGACCAAATGTTATTGTGCAAAAGCCTCACTGAGGTGTTAATTAGTCTTGGTTTGTCTTAGTTTGCATCAGATCACATGTATCCTTTAGTTCATGTGTGAGTTATAATTAATTCTCTAACCAACACTTTCATAAAGGGATAAAATCAAACTAAAGGCAGGCATACAGGTGGCAGAGGCTATCTGGTAATTTATTTAATTACACCTGTCATCCACTGCATCTTGCACCTCAAGAACAGTGCGAGTACCTGTGATGACACTGTTTCTCACATCCTGACAAGTCTGTTGGAGATTTATGGTTCTATTACTGGACAGCAGTTATCCGCTGATGTGTGGATTAATAGAACATATATACATACTTCTTACCTCTGTATAGAAATAGTCTTTTGAAAACATACATAATCTTTCATATACTATTTTTATTTAAATTTTGAAAAAAGTAATAACTGGTGAACGTTAATAGATTTAGAAATGACAGTCAATAGTTGGTACCAAACTGTTCACTTTGCAAGAAATAAGTTAAAAAGCACAGTGATATAATAAATGTAGAAATTTCTTCAATAATAACCATGCAGAGTTAATTACTTAAAAGCCATGTAATTGCATATGGGCAGTGAATGGAGTATTTCAGAAGGCACTTACGTTCCTGTATTAAGAATTTACGCTGCGATACCGTTTCTTGACATGCCCCCAGCCTGCTGTGCCCTTCTTCTTGGATTTACTGATGGGCATGGCTGGCACGACCGCTGTGAGAAGCACAGTGATGTAGAGGCCTAAGACGCCCCTATAACTTCGCGGTTACATCAATCAGTCAAGCCAGTGCAGGACAAGGGTATGTGCAGGGAGTTCTGGAACATTCCCCAGATGGCAGCAGTTGGCAGGTTGGTGTGTGAGAAACTGTGCTGGTCAGCACTACGAGGTAGCTGAAGATGGGATGCCGCAGTGAAAAAACTGTTCATTAAATAAATTCTGGGCCGATATTTACCATTTACAAACCTACGCTAATACTGCATCACCGCTGACCGGTGCTTTGAAAAGCAAGCAAACATAAATAATTTAATGACCCTAACTGCTGGCGTGTGGCCAGAAGCTAAAACCTTCACCTGAAATTGAATGGGACAGAGAAAAAAAAAGTTTGAAAAAAAAAACATTTCTTGGGTCACATGTTTTCTCAGTAGGAGAAATTCTGAAGTTATATGCAATTTTTACCTGAAGTGAGGACCGTGATGTTTCTGAGAAATGTAAAAAAAAAAGACATTTTCCACAGCTTGAGCCATGAAGAATTAACAGAAAATACAAAAAATCAGAGAAATGTGGACTGACACCAAGCACTCAAAAGGCTGCACGGCCCTTCGCGTTTTCATGTTTTTATAAAAATCTGTGTCGAACAGTGGAGCTGGCTCATCCAGCAGAACTCCAGTAGGCATCAAGAGTAGTGCAGTGCCATGTTATCGATGCGCGTCCACGAGAGACGAGCACTCAAAGTAGCAATGCTTGGGAAAATAAATTAATTAATATCCAGTGAATTGCAACTGAAACATATGTACACGTTACATAAGCTACATTATGTGGCATCATATACACGTGGTACTTTTTGTAACATTTACTTTAAGTACAAGCATAAATTGCCACATGCTGTTCCACGAAACCTATTCACTTATGAGAAATGTTTTGTTATTAGGAGATATTAGGAGCTGAATGTGATTTATCTAACAGAAACTAAAAATAATTATCTGCCCATTTACTTGCGATGCTTGGTGATGTGGAACAAACTCTCCCTTTCTTATCTCAGCTTAAGAAACTTTCATTAAAGGGTTTGGAAGCCCTGCGGTGTTCTTAACAGGTTTTGTACATATTGAAAGCAATGATTTGCACCTATCAAACAACACTTCCATAAAGTACACAGAACATCTCTTACAAGTTTTTTTTTTTTTTTTTTTTAGTAGGTAACTTCCTTAGAGAATTATGATTGGAAAAAAAAAAACGCTTCAGCAAACATAACATTATTAATTGTCAAATGCTTATAGTATTGCTAGAATGAAAGTGTATAACTATAATTAGATGTATATTAAATACCACACCAGCTGTATGGAAATAGGGCAATTACATATTTATTTATTATATTTTTTATGAGCCACAAGGGCAGGAAAGTTTTAAATTCACAGTTTCATAATCATGGCGTGAGCTCTGAAATTCAGTGAATGAGGTCAATAATTTCAACAATGCTTTATAAAATTCCATGAATTATGCACAATGTCTACACTGAATATAGAACCCATTTTCAAAGGCACTTTATACGTTTAGGTTTGGAACAGTTAAGGTTTTTCTTTGTGTTTAAAAATTATAGGCCTCCATACTTTAGATGAGCTCAAACCAAGTAATGGCTGTGCATGTTTCATTATTGTTGCTGAAAGTTAAAACTCTACTTTAATATGCTGGCAATCTATATTATTATCTTGGGGCTTTGTAGCAAAATATGCACCAGTCTTCTACATTTCTTACACATTTCAGATGCAACACAGGTAAATGAGACCACTATAGCAGAACACCTCACCATAGGGTGTTTATATGAACAGGCAAATTGTCTTATCTGCTTTGTTTGTGTGACCTGTGGCTGTATGGGTTTGAAACCCTCCTTGCACTAACACACAAAAAGGAAATAAGTAAATATAGCAGCTAATGAATAAATACCTGTGCTTGCCGTTAATTCATGTCTGAAGTAAAAATTTACCGACAGAAAAAATGTGATTATCGGTCCATGAAGTCATAGTTATAATTACCGTATGCAATAAAGAGGCCACGGGGATGAGACAACAAACAGGTGTTTCTCTGCTCAGAACATAAAAAGATAAAAAGAAAATATATATTATATATTTCGGAAATTTTTGAAGACACGTTTCTTTTGTGATAGCGAAAAAGAAGAAAAATAAATCTCTCTGTCAAATGCTGTGTCTCACGGCTTTTGATGTGTGACAAACTGAATAGTTGAAAATTGAAGTCTAAAGATCCAAAAAAAGGAATTGATTGTCCCTGCTAATGTGTGTCTGTGGTATTTCCAGCAGCTGGATTTTTGTCATGCTCCTTTTTCCTCCGAAAACCCTAAATTGTAAGGAAAATTACTCCGCGGCGCTCTCCCACAACGGTGAGCGAGCCTGACATTTGGAGCAGATAATACAGGCTAATAGAAGTTTTTCCACACGAGTCCCTTTTGTGCTCTCACAAGCAAGTGCTGATCTACGAGTACATGGCTGTAAATGGCCTCATTAATCCTGTCAGTCAACAACAACAACTGAATCATCTTCTGAAAATCTAGAGGAGAAGAAGCCGCCTGGGTTGCTCTCGGGGGCAGGGCTCTGCTGAATGAGCAATCATTGCTCTATATAAATTTTTTTCCCCCCCTCCTGCGCTGTCGTTATTCCCCCTTCGCTCGTCATTCTCCGTCTCTGTCGTCCTTCTCGAGAAGGTTGAGTGATCGAGGATGCGACACGCGGCGGGACCCTTAATCTTGCTTTTATCAGAGTAATTAACATTTCTTTGAACTCATTGCAGTCGGCGTTACCAATTAGCTGGCTCTGCGACTGCCGAAAAACACATAAGACACTTTGATAACTGACTGTTCAACAATTAAATCACCAGATGTATTCATTACTTAAAAAGGTTAGCAAAATATTTTTTTACAATTCCAAAAGTTTAAAACCCGAGTTGTATAATTCAAGAATTTTTAAATGTAATCTGAACATGTAATATTCTTGTTGGTATTACTAAATTTAATGTTTTAATACGGTGATGTACTGTTCTAATGTGACAAATATATTAATGTTACAACTAACATAACCATTAGCCATAGCACTGCATAAAATTTGAAAGAAAAAACTTTGCGTCTTTCTTACAAATAGATACTTTGTCTTTAATTCTCTGAAACATAAAGCTCACACAGCATACAGCTGTGCCCATGACAAAATGTATTATTGGTATTTCACTTGTTATTGAGTTTTCTCATTAGTTAACAGAAAAACACTGGGCTGTCACCCTACACCTGTAAGAATAAAACCAGCAGGCATAAAGAGAGGCACCTCTGAGCCAATCAGTATGTTCTTGTCCCTGGGGCCTGGCACTGTCAGCTGTGCTCTGTGGCTTTGGACGGACTGGGCATGCCTGAACAAACCAGGAGATAAAATTGTCGGGGGCTGGCACAGGAAGGCCAGTAAAGCCTTCGCAAACGGAGACTTATCTCTCTGGGGTAAATGGACTGGACAGGGCCGATAAGGTAAACCAGGAGACCTGGGATGAAAAAAAAACAAGGAAATCTGAAAGCTGTTTCCCAGCCTTGTTTTTCCTCACGTCATTACTTTACACAGCTTAATTAGAAATCCGCTTTAAAGGAACACATGATACCACAGCAGCCTGAAGAACGTTTTTGAAGTAAATAGGAAATTAATTGGTATCAAAACACTACATTAGTCAAAAATGGCTTTCCACAGGAATGTTTTGTTTTGTAGCAAAATTTATTATTATTATTATTATTATTATTATTATTATTGCTTTAAGTTTTTGTTGATGGCAGTTACCTAAAATCCTTTCATGTGAAGGTGTGAGACAGCACAGGCGTATGGAAAAAAAAAAAGAAATATTAAAACTTTGTGAACAAGCTTAAAATAACAGGCTTCAGCTTGGATAAGACAGGGGAGGGAAAATGTAATAAAATGGAAAATAATTCACATGAGCTCATGTTGCTGTTTGATGTTGGAGAAGCTGTGTTTGTTCTTTTGTAATGCCGTCGATAGCTTAGCTTTGTTGTGTTCAGGGCTGCACAGGATCAATTAAAAACAAATTAAAGCAGCCCCCAATAATAAACAGGCAAACTGCACAGTAAAACTAGATGAGCACGACAATCATGGATGCCTCGGATGAAGTTGTGTACCACAGCATTAACGGTGGAGAGGCCGTGCTGAGCCAGGAAGTGCTTATTATTACTTCAAAACTGGCTCATGGTGCCAGAAGTGAGTGAGCAGCGTGTGTGGGCATGGACAAGGGCCACAGCTGCAAGTCATAAGCAAGCCCACAGCTTCCTTATGGAGCACTGTTATGGGAATGACACAGCAACGGAGGTGAGTCGAGTCACATGACCCAGCGACACTGAAAGATGTCAGGCAACCCGACTATGGATCAATCACCCTGTCCGGATGATGAGTGTGAGCGGAAGTGATTTGTGAAACTGAGTACGCAGGTGTTGCAGATGTTTCCTAAGCAACATGTGAAAAAGGAGAGAGAGAGAGGGAACGTGGGAAATGGTGGATCGCGGCAAACACACAGGGGTGAAATATCCCTGCCTGCATGCACTCTAGGACAACCATCTGGCTGCATGGAATCACGTCTGATAGTCACAATGGGCAAGGCATCGCTGGCCGAGGAAGAGCTATGAACATTTTACTCTTCCTCACATATGTGTCGCAATCAATGCTGGAGTAAACCGGCACTGAAAAAATTATGCTGGCACATGTAGCATTTTAGGCTACAGAGTGAAATGGCACTTGACATTTATCATAGATAACAGTATTGGCTTTGCAATAGGTTGGATATTCTGCAGATACATCTTGATTTAAAAAATAAATGAATAAATTTATATAATTTTGTAATTCTGTCAAGTGATATGATAAAAATACACTGGGGTTCACTGAAGACGTATATAGCTATATATTTATACACACAAACAACTATACATTTACTTGTGTAATTTTATGCAGACATAACATTGTGTATCCTAAGTAGGCACTAAGGTATTGCAATGTATAGTATATGTTTCTGCATAATGTGTTCTGATCAGTAAACTACAGATTAACACACTTCCATGGTCACTGAAATTAGCAATAAGTACAATAGAAGGTCTTGCTTAGGTTTAAGAAATTACATGAGGCCAATAACAGTTTAAGGACATTTGCAGATGTCAAAACCGTTATGCGTGATTAAGACAAAACCATTTCACAGAGAGATAACTATTATGGTACAGGCTTTCTATTTTATTATGAGGTTGTTACTTAGTATATACATAGAAGTGCCTGTAAGTCAAATCATTTTTTGTCCATAATGTGTTTAAGTTGATTTCACAAGTGCCAACTGTTAAAATGTTCATTTAGTGTTAATTTCAGAATTTCATCTTTTTCTTCTAGGATTTTCTTTTTTGTTCAGGACTGTGTCTGATAATTGTAACATTTTATTTTCATTGTGAACATGTACATGTTACACATACATGTCCTAATGAAATTTGTTCTCTGCATTTATCCCATCCCCCTGGGGGGAAGCAACGGGCAGACACATGCAGGGCCCAGGGAGCCAGCGCTGGGTGTCTTGCTCAAGGACGCACCAGGCAGCTGGGCTACGATTCAAACCAGGAGACTTCTGCATCCCAGCCTGATGTTCTGCACATTGAGCAGCCAGGCTGCTATACTAAATAGGTTTTTGTTATCTTAAACACCCTTATATTTTTGTAAGCTACAGGGTCAATGCTGTCTCTTCAGACCTGATTACTGCAGCTGACTAAGTTAGCCCTCACTTTCTGACACTTTGCTTAGTAGCGTGCATTTAGCTGTTTTAACCGTTTTATACTTACATTTCTGGCCAGGAAGCACCAAGTGCAGCTTGACGCATTAATTTTTAACAGGCTGTAGAGGGAGTGTCATGAATAATGATGGGATTTGGCTCACATTCCTCTGTTTTGGGCATTTTGGTTTTTTTGTAGAAGTTCGATGTGTGGCACAGATGGTGAGGAACAAGTTGTGTCAGTGCCTATTCCTATGAGGGCAGTATAAGCTACTGTCTTAAAAAAGCAATTATATGCTTTATTACATACTTCTTAAACTTTTTAAAGTTGGTGTGAAATGATACACGTGTTACACCGGTACAATTCACGTTTGCGTGGAATTTGGGAAGTCGTGCGTGCCTGAAATTTGGGAATTCGCACTTGTATGGGAAATAACACGAGAAGGTGTAGTGAGAGGTACAGTACCTGACAGTCCCTGACAGTCCCGAGGTATCAAGTAAAACAAAAAGCAATCACCCATGATTGAGCCTCGGGCTAATAAACAGCACCTCCAGAAGTTTGCTGAAAAATACTGAGACAAGCTGTTATGTGTCTCCAGGAACAAATGGTAAAGCCATGGGTATGGTGTTCTGAGGAGACTTACCCACTACCTAGGAATATTTGAAAACAGCTGTAGGAACAGAGATCATCAGTCCGGGATCAGATGGACAGATAAAAAAGATGGCGAAAGGCCTTTCGAGGGATAACAAGGCATTGAGTGACAATTTGGAGGGATGATTTGAGGTTGACCTGCAATTCAGCTTGTAACTTCTGTTCTGGGGAGCTTGCAACACCAGCTTCATCTGAAAAAGCACATGACTTTCCAAGATGAGCGCAAGGTTGCATGTTCCACCAAGTTTAGTAATAGCTTGCAGCATTTTCTTCATGTGCGGCGCATAGCTGCTTTGACTGGACCCCCCCACCCCATGCTAATTTTGAGTCTCCCCTTCAGTGGACATTAAACATTAGATTCACCTAACAAACCAAGCCATTTTAACAGAACTTGCTTTAAACATTGAATGCTTTCAACACGGAGGCCATTCAGCAATCCTTGATTGCTTTTGTTTGGAATCCTTCTGTTTCGTTCGACAGCTACATTTTTCCATCAAGACAGAAGTTCCTTTTCATTCTTCCAAGAAATGTTTTGTTTCCAAGTTCCATTATTTCTATCTCTTAGGTGTCCTCAATTTGACTTATTATCAGAACTGATTTCCAATTTACTGATTTCTCCTTGCATTCCACCCACACATTCCTGGGCGTCTGGCATGCCTATAAGGTTTTAATTATGCATTTTTACTTGCGGAAATTATTAAATGCAGATAAAAACATTGTGATGATAGATTTTTCTGCTCATCCACAGACAAGCCCTCCTATAACCCTGCCTGGTAACTCAGTTGTTTTGATCAATGCTTTCAACACTGGAAGAACACGTAATGTGTTTATATCTTGCAGTCGTCAAAATGACAAAATGCAACAGAAGAAAGAATTGGATTTAAAACATTTTATCACATTGTTTCTGTCGGCATGTTTTCACAGAATAATAAAAGAAATTAAGAATAGACCATAGACCCAAAAAAAAAAAAATAACAAAACATTTGCTGTCACCCATTAATGTATTTACATGGTTTTATAGCCTGATTTTGGATGCTATCCTGTTTACTGCTAATTAGCACTAATGTAAATATCATTAAAAACAAGGACTAATAAAACCATAGTTTTGTCAATTATTTCATTATCACCTGTCAGCCTCTATTTTTACTGTTATTATTGATTTACATGTTCCTGTTAATTTAACAGATTACACACTATAAGAATAGTACACTGTTTCCTATAAAACATACTGTATACAATATTGGTCATTAAATGCCATTAAAACATTTCAACAGAAATGATAGAGGGGGTGAATTCTCTAGCTTTGAGTAAAATCTTTTTTTTTTTCCCCATGTATTCAGATACTACACATCAATTTTATTCTGTGTAATTTCTCTGGGTTTATGAAACAAGACTATACAGGGAATTGCAATTAAAGACAAAACCCTGGACAAATTGCAAACACAAGAGATTAATTGCAAAATGCTAATCAGTATAAGAGGGCAAACAAGAACTTATCTATTCAGACACTGTGTAAAGCATCAGTACAAAGGTACCCAGAGATGACCTATCACTCACAGACTTCAGACAGAAACAGCCAATCAGACATTTTACACATACTAGCCCCCATATGTAATATTGTTTTACTGAATGAGTACAATAACATGCATATATAATATGCAAAAAATAAATAAACAGGATGAAGACTATTAAATGTCAGGAGACCTGTTGCCCTCATCAGAATGGGCATTTTATGAGTGAGTGAATAAGTGTGGTTGCCTGAATGAGTTAATATTCAAGAGGACTTGGAGTTGTAACCTCCATCATTCTGAGAGAAGGACAGGGCCTTAAGGTCCCACTTATGATTAAATTAAAACCAGAAAGCCTTGATTGTGCTGAATGTGTAAAATAAAACCTTAAATAGAAGTTCTTAACCAAACCAGGTGCAATCACTCAAGGAATTGAAGGAGACACCACGAACTGAAATGTGTATAGATAACAGCAAAACTAGGCAAGATAAAAATGACAGAAACCAGACAAGACATGAAACCTAGTAATCAAGAAAAAAATTAGGTAGAGCCAACACCAACACTTACCAAGGCATGACAGAACTCGGGACATCTATCATAACTGACAGTGTAGAATTTCTTGTGTGCTAGCCATTGTATTTGTATTGCAGTTTATTTGAAGTTTGTTTATGTAGTAATAAAGTATTAAATGCAACAGGTTTTTTCAGGATTGTAGAACTTTTCAGAATTTAAATTTTGCAGCCTGTACACTTGTACTGGTATTTTCGTTTTGTTTTATATGAATTTTCTGGGCTTTAGTAGGTAATGTCATTCAAATAAATAATATTCCTTAAGAGTATAAAAAGTTCAATTTATTCTGCAAATTATTTGACAATTTCTCAGCAATCCCTACTGTTAAGTAACATCTTCGTTTTTGAAGAAGAAAATGTTTGAAGTTCATTAATATATTGTAAGTCATTTTAAATAGATTTCACCCCACCCCCTTGTTTTTACTTTCATGTTAATGGAATATATGGCATTTTAAAAAGTTCATCTGCAGCTTTTACACTGCACAACTGACTAACATTTTATATATGTCCAAATGAAGAAACTAATCCTCTCTTTGCTTTTCTCAAACACACACACACACACACACACACACACGCGCGCGCGCACACACACAGACACACACACACTACTCCAAAGAATTGACTAATTTGAAGTTAGTTATTGTTCATCTAAGGAGGATGTGTGCCCGTATGATGAAAGCATGGACTGGATCAGCCCATTGAATTCAAACTGCCTGAAACATAGAACCTCTGTTGTAATTATTTTCTAAGCCTAAAACACACCTCGCCCCAAAGGATGTTCAGTTGGTTCTTTGTCCCGTA
The DNA here is from genome assembly GCA_025773905.1 of Chitala chitala. Lineage (NCBI taxonomy): Eukaryota > Metazoa > Chordata > Actinopteri > Osteoglossiformes > Notopteridae > Chitala > Chitala chitala. The sequence continues at coordinate 18,538 of JABJVR010007840.1, read as the reverse complement.
AAGAAAAATAGGATGAAAAAAGGGCAGGATGGGTCCCGGAAAGGGATTTGTTAACTCTTCTTACCAATGGATTAGAGTCAACACCAGGTTATACTCTGCCCCCCACAACACACCCTCATTCTATCAAAGAGCTCTCACTCACGCTGGGAGTGGAACACATTGTGTAGAAGTGTTTACTCCTGCATTTGCAAATCCCCTTTCACAGTGTGAAAATACCTTTAAGCTCTATTTATATATACTGTGTGTGAGTGCGTGCGTGTGTGCGTGCGTGCGTGCGTGTGTGCGTGAGGGCATGTGCTCCAGGACTGCAATATTCTCTATGCAAACCATCATCAGCCTCTAATGGCAACACTTGCCACCCTCCCTGTTATCTAAAACCATCTTGTCCTTTGCCCACCCCCCCACAACACAATGGAGCAATACAACAGATTTAAAAGAGCCATCCATGTCATTGTCAAACTGTTGACATTCCATCCTTAAAAGCGCCCTCCCACCTACAGCAAAGCATGAGCACGAGGGGAAACGTTTCACGAAGGCAGTAGGTGATGTTGATGCTCAGATGCTCAACAATGCCCTCCTGAAATTTGAGATCTGTTATTGGAATGCCTCAATGCTGTGCCATCGTGCTGCTCCAAGCTATTGTTATAAATGGGGCTATAGGTGGCTTAGCTGACGGAGGGGAGAAATTCCCCCGGTTGAAAGCAAAGGTTTTCTGACAGAAGGCTGCGTTCGCGGGCTCCGAAAAGGTTGCTTCCAAACGTCAGTCAGCCAGGACCGCAGGGACCGGCTGATCCGCACTCGCCATTTCCTTTCCGCCTGCCCCATATTGATTGTGAGATACGGAGAGAAACGCCACAATCTCAGCGGACGGCGCAAAAGCGGGATTAAGGTTAGGGTGCAAGGAGTTTGCTTCAATTCAATGTGAAGAAAAGGAAGTCATGTTCAATATGGAAAAGGGTTTAAGGCTATTAAACAGCACAAAGAGAAGAACACATTAACATCGCATAAGCAAGCAATGCGCACAAGCAAGCAAGACATGCGTGTTTATTTTTCTGACTTTTTCTGTCTACATGGAAGTTGTGACACCTATGCTGTGGGACTCCTGTGTACATTTTCCCTACTCTTTTTTTTTTACAAGGCCATACATTACATATTACGCTTCATACATCCAGCCTATTTAACCACAGGCGAGAGAAAAACGTAAATACACAAAAAAGAAGTAATGGTGAAACATTACAGTGGGGGTGGGGGCGGTGGTGGTTAAAAAAATCAGAATAGTCAAGTTCGACCAATCAATCAGTGAATAGCGTGACTAAGCAGGTGCTTTAATGAGCAACACTGAATTCTATGCATTGTGAGCCTGAAAGCAGTTATACTCAGTAGGCAGGTGAACTGGGCCCATGTTCACGGTACGCACTGAAGCATGACAGGCAGCCAACTGGAGAGAAATGCAGTGTTCCATTTCCAAAGGGGAAATTCTTCTTTTGAAACGTGCCTCTGAGGTCATTTACAGACTGCCGATTGGTTAAGCCTTTTGAAGGCTACCATGTAAAACATGCAATCATATCTACACACACACACACACACACACACTCCACATATGTGTATATTTTTATATATACAAATACACACTCAACTGGGAGTCACAGTCATCAATATTGAACCTGTCCTTAGTTTTGACATAAATGTTTTATAAGGTGGAGCTTTTAAAGCTTTTAGTTGATGCTCTGGGAAAGCAGCATCTTCAATTGCACATGAATGGATTTTTTATGTGAATTTTTAAACCTGTTGACTGACGCTCTGACTTGGACAATTAAGAAAAGGAGATGCTTGATTAAACTCAGACCCCTACATCTGATTTAATGAATACAGGAGCCCTATGGCTAGGAACACTGTAACACTGTTACCTCACATCGGGGTCCAGCAAGCGCTTGCTTTCGGCCTGTTAAATCCTTCTGTTGAGAATTCAATAGGTCTGGCGAGTACATCCACCAGGGTCACAACATTGGGTCTTTTGGAAGATGAAAATATTTTTGCTACACCATTGGCCTCCCCTTGTTGGGCATCAGCGCAGAGAAGACGGAGGGTGTTTGTCACCAGCTGGTAGTAAACATGCTGCTCACACACCTGACATCCACATGTACCCATCTGCGCCCCTGTTTTACTCAGCAGTGTTAGCTTGTATCTGTTAGCTTAAGCGGTTTATGGGGCAATAATAAAAGGTACACTGTGCTCCTAGCATGCATAAAACAGGTACTCCACCACACCCCTCATAGCCCCCATGGATAATCCCCCCCGTAGATTTTTCACCGATGTTTATGGAAGCATGAAACACCTTTGGCTATTTGTCCATTCGCTTTTGTTACTGAAATATCTGCTTACATGAGGCAAAATGGATCTACATTCCAGATCAGTAGAGTCAGATTAAAAATAAAAATTACCTGTGGGGACTGGCAGGCTTTGGACAGAAAACTGTTTCAGTAACCAAGCCAGATCGTAAAATGCAATGTCTGCTCTGTGTGGGCATTGTGATGGAGCAACTGTGTGCCAAAAATAACACTATTGTTGGTTTACTCTTGAATTAACTCCATTTGCTAATGCAATCATATTTAACACCCCAAGGGATAGATTTATCAGATATTTGCCAGAGTGCAAATTTGCACCTGGTTTTTTGTTTTCAATGTTTATTAATACAATTATTAATTGTATCCATAAAATTACATAAATATACAAAACATTTTAAAAAACAGTCAAAAGGATTAACTAAATAATTGTAGTAAAGTAATTTTAATAGTTAGGTGGAATTGTATGTTGATTTTAATGATATTAAGACATTTGTTCATATTTTTTTGAATTATTTTGAGACAATGGAGTAAAGGCCATTAAAACGTAAAAATATCATATATAGCATTTGTACGTTTGGCAATCATAAATATCACCAGTCTAAAGAATGATCATAGCGTTTTTAAAAATAATTTGAAATATTTAATGCTACTCTCTCTCTCTCTCTCTCTCTCTCTCTCTCTCTCTCTCTCTCTCTCTCTCTCTGTGTGTTTTTCTCTCTCTCTCTCTGTGTTTCTCTCTCTCTCTGTGTTTCCGTCTCTCTCTCTTTCTCTCTTTCTGTTTCTGTCTCTCTGTCTCTGTTTCTCTCTCTCTCTCTCTCTTTCTGTTTCTGTCTCTGTTTCTATCTCGCCGTGTCTCTGTCGCTCTCTCTCTCTCTCTCTCTCTGTTTCTCTCTCTCTCACACACACGCATGCACTCGCACACACACACACACACATACACGATAAATAACCGATTAAGTGGCTGACGTTCTGTCGAACAGTTTGCTGTTTGTTTACCAAACGTGCACACTAATGTCTCCCCCACCCCCTCCCCCTCCCCTTTTGTGTTTAACCGATCAGACACCTTGGGTCCCTCACTATGGAGGCCTTTATTTACAGAGAGATGGATTAAACCTGAGGCAGCCTTTCCACAAATGCCATTAGCAATAACTAAATATTTTTTAATATTTAATCCCCCCTCCCTTCCCCCCTCCCCGCTACATGTGTTTCTCCCCAACAGTCTTCCTGTGCCTTTCCTCCTCCCTGCTCCCACTCTGTTTCTGCATTGCTGTGCTTATCATTATCCAAAGGGCTCTTCCGTCTTATGCTGGGTTGTCGCTGTGTCAGTGGGGGGTTGTGATGGATGCAGGCGATAATTAAAATATCGTGTCATGTTTGCAGACATTATCTGCCAGCCTGATTTTTGAGCCACTGCTGACAATGGACATTTTCAGATGAAGCAGCTCTTTCCTCCACCTTGGTTATCACTGGGCGTCAGGGCCTATCTCAAAGTCTGCTTTCAGAACACACTACTCAGCTGTGGTCCTTCATATTTACAAAACATTATCTGCCAATGAAACTGTCACACACATCTACAAACATCCTTTGCAAGCAATTTCTTTGCTTTATCATTTTGAGCTTTTGAAATGAAATGTAAAATATCTGAGAATTTCCTCTGTGTATGCAGTATAATCAGGGACCCCACACATCCTGGTCACCACTTGTTTGAACTGCTACCCTCTGAAAGACGTTACAGGACTATTAAATCACACACAAAATGGCTGAAAAACTGTTTCTATCCGAAAGCCACAAGGGCACTCAACCTATTATGAACTCTTAAGAAATGTGTAATATTGTTATACTTGTTTCTTTGTATGTATTTATAGGTCAGTTTGTCCTAATTTTTAATTCTAATTTATTGACGTACCAGCAAGAATAGCCACTGAATTTTGTTGTACTTTCTGTGCAATTACAATAAAGGCATTTATTATAATTGTATCCTATAGCTGCCTATTCATTTTTCCTCCCACAGATAACTATTTTGACTGATCTATCATTAATGTCTGGGTGTTGCTTGTCATACACTGCACTTGCTGGTTTTTCTCGTGAGGCTCAGTTAGGCGACACACACATCCATGTTCTTGCAGACAGCACCGACTGTCGCTAATTACAGGATGAGATGTTGCAACCGTTTGTACTTCGCTCTATGACAAACTTCACAGGAAGGCGCCGCTGGAAGACAAAGGAGATGTCTGTTCTGCAAGTGGCCTGCTGGATTGCATCTTGCATCATCTGTTTTTATGTTGGTACCATCCAGGTGTTCCAGAGCCTTGCTGTGTCATTTTTGTCTGTGGCAAGGGCTGCTCTTGTCGGTGGTGGGCACCATGCCATGGGAGCCTGACACCTGTGCTCTTCCAGGGCCATCTGGTACAGAGGTGCTCTGGTCCCCATCCACCAAGAGTGGCATTGCAGCAAGCCCTTAAATGCCTAACCTTTAAATATTCCTCAGAACAGGAAGGGATGGGCAGTGGGCCTGCGACGGCTGTGAGTGGATGAAAAGTGAGGAGGGGATTCGTATCATTGGTTTTCATGCGATGGATGAACATGAAGGTGAAACACCTGCATGAAACACCTGTGTGAAAGTTTGCGATGTGAAAACCCACAAATAGTTACTGCTGAGGTGCACAGACATTTTTGTTGGTATAAAATGCTCGTGGTTCAGAATGTCATTTGTTTTGTACTTTCAGTGATATTCTTCTATAGAACTTCCACCACATGTAGGCGGAGTCAAAGTGTATTTGTTGCGTGTGTGTGCGCATTTGTGTACGGAGTGTGTGCGCGTGTGTTTAGGTGTGCTGCCAGGCAACCTTCGGCCTGCATTAGGTGCCATGGCAACGGTACAAAGAATGACAACGGTGAGCTGCAGACACAGCACTCAAAGGCCCCGTGGAGGTTTATTCATCTGGCATCCATAGCTCCAGCAGTGCCTCTGCTCAATTCATGACAAATACATTGTTATCCCGCTGTAAATGGCTGTTTGTGTTGCTCTTCAGCGTGCCGTTTTAGAGCAGCTTTCCGACTGTTACTCTGAAATGCCAGGCACCCCTCCCCCCACCACGTCCGGTCCCTTTGTCCAGAAGTGCACAAGGCCAGCGTATCTCCCCGTTCACCCCTGAGACACCATCCATCCCACACTCTGCCCTCTCAAGGAAATGCCCCCACCACCTTGAAAGGGTGCAGTAACTGTAGAAACCATAAAAATCAGCGAGAATGAAGGTGAGGTGCAGAAGGAAGCAGGAGAACTCTTACTTTTGGATAAATTATGAAGGTACAGATTAGGTCTATTTTTAGTCATGTGTGCAGCCTTGCATACTGGACCGTATTGCAAATGTACCATTCCCTCTACATACCACACATTGTGCATGTGCTTTCTGTACACTTCACCTGTGCCTTATGAAATGTTTTTATTATTCTTATCATGACACCTGCAGGATAAAGATATAGGAAATTATTTCATACATGTTTCATAATACTGTGGTGGGTTGGCGCCCCACCCATGGTGTCCCCTGGCCTGCACCCTGGGCTTCCTGGGGTGGGCTCCAGGCTTCCCATGAATTGGATAAGGCGGTATAGCAAATGGATGGACGTATGGATGTTTCATAAAAAAAAACCAAGACAGTCAGTCATCTTAGTCAGTCAGTCATCTTCTACACCGTTCCTCCTGTTAAGGGACTTCACTGAGGTGTGTATGTGTGCGTACACAAGCCGAGTTCAAAAACACTATTCATTAAACATAACTAATACAGGAACTGCATGTTTACTCATTATTCCAGACCATCTACAATGCTTAGTTATCTTAAACAAACCCTCTCAAAGCATGCGCCACACATTAACAGTTTCTAGTCATGTGTCTTTAATAACAGTAATAAATGCATTTCCCTACATAGTAATTTAAAACTATGTAACTTCCATAATGTATTCTGTTGGAAGCAGATTGATTTTTTTTTCTACAAAGGGCTCTTATGTCAGATGACATTACATTTGTAAGCAGTGTTTTGCCTCTGTGACGTGACGCTTTGTAATTATGTGAACATAATGACCTTTTTATGTGCTGCCATGGGAGCCTAGGGTGAGCAAAAACCAGGAAAAGTTGTCATATCACAGTGGGTGAGATTAGAGATTATTATTTTGTTAGGTGGAGAAGGTTTTATCTACATGACAGCTTTACATTTGTCGTTACTGGTGCTAATGACGTTGGGAGACTGGGGGAAAAAAAATCTATTTCAAATTTCATAATGACAGCACAACTTGGGTTTATACTCGTATAAATTCTGAGGAATGTTTTCTTTTTTATTTATACCTTTCAGATTTGTTTGTATTTTTAAAAATCCAGACTAAATCCTTTTTATTAACATTTGCAATGTCAGGAAAATTCGGTTGAGAAATCTGTGATTTTACAGAACCTGTTATAAGTGTTAATATATAAAATGCATACCTACTGAAGGGAGGAGTATCAGGAAAATGATACAAAGTGGAGTGGAAGTAACACATCTAAGCAAACTGTGGTAACACTATTTACCTGCCTTATCGTTAGGAGTAGCATTTTCACTAGTAACACACTTTAATTAATCTGCCCATTCTAAGAAATAAAAAATTGTGTCAGCTCATGGGAAACACAATTCAAAATATCACATTTTTCTAAAACTATCTCATCCCCTAGCACACACTAAGAGGAGGGAGACACTATTTTATGCTGCTTTTTAATGTATTGTTTTTAATTGCAATACAGTTACTCTCCTGCTCAAGCACTGGACATAAAGCCACTGTGACCATGGTGAAGGAGTTAGATGACCCAGCCTGTGTACCCCTGTCATGGTGCTCAGTGTACACACACTCCCCTGACTGTCTGTGCCATGGCAACACACCCTGAGTTGTACTTATTCAGTCTCATAGCGCTGTCTTTACACCAGCTGTATAATAAATTCATTTTTTAGGGCAAACAAAAAATAAACAGCCATGGTAAAAGATAATGTAGGAATGAAGTGAGAGATGTATAATTGAGATGTCCTTGTATTCCAGTCTCACGGTCAAACATTTTCTTTGGGTGCATGATCTTTGAAGTAACTATTGCCATTATTTATTTAACTATTGCAGAACTTGTACATCGGGCCCAGTAATGACTGGTCTAAACTCGTTCACCTGCACATGCCACCATCATTAGCAGCACTGCCCAGCTGAACCCCCATTGTAGCTGGTGTGTGAAAATTGTGATGCTAATGTTATTGAGATGGGCACATGCCTTGAAGTGGAACTAGGCAAATAATTGTGTCTTTTCTAAAGATAAGGTGTAAAATATGCTCACACAATAATGGAAATGCCTCTAGGGCACCCATCGGTATTGTCATGTTTTTAGAGTAGGGTTGCATAGTTTTAGCATACCAGTTTAAAATCCAAAGGGAAATTATACAAACCATTTACTCTATTTGCCAATTATTATTTTCTCGTTCATTTAAACCTGCAAACAAAACACAAAGTTGTTCAGCTATTTGTTGTGCAATATTCGATGCATTTCAATTAGCATGAACCCGCTTTCAGAGTTCAGATTTTGTATTTCTGGTCCACATGCAAGCTATGTGATGACTGTCTGGAAGCTGTGAAAGGTATTTGTTATCCCCTTTTCACCGACTGGCAATTAAACAACTGAGTCACAGCTGCAGTAGCAACCAAGGAAGGATTAACTGTAATTCACTGGGAAGTATAGAGCATTGAGCAATAGCTAGGATGCTTCAGTAACATGGGGAGCAAGAAAAGAATGCCTTTTTTGTATATTTTAACACCCTTTCTCCATTCAGGGTGCTCTTCTAGTTTACCTGAATGAGAGGCCAAGTGTAGAGTACACAGTTCCTCAGCAGTGGTACGTAAAAGCTCACCTCGTTCCATCCCATCAACCTTCCTAAGGTGAAATTTGCCACTCTCCTGCAAATTCACTTAACATATGTGGTTATTCAGAGGAACAAGGTTTATTCTGTCTCTTTTCTGTACATCTTCCACTGTAATTACAGTCCTAGCATTTACATTTTACAAAGCTCACTTTGCTGAGAGAGGGCAACCTTTTTAAATTTGGAAAAGTGTATTCAGCAGCTTTCTTGTGTGAGTGTCTTTTTACTGAAGAGAAAGGGGGGAAAAAGTCTCCTGTCCTAAAGGAGTTAGAATGCTCATTTATTTATAAATGATTGTGGCATTTTTCTTGAACTCTAAATAGCAGGGAGACACTTCCTACACTTTTGCTCTTCTTGCTCCTGCCTGTTAATAGTTAATGTGATTTTAACAGACTCATTAACTATTTATGTCAACAGCTTGTTAGGAAACTAGCCTTCATGTGCAAAAAGGAATTAATACGGATTTATACAGATTTCAATCAAAACTTCGACTTTATCCTCCTGTCAATGCACTGCAATATTAACACGCTTCAAAATCACGTTTAACTCGTATCTCGGTCTTGTGACAGCTCTGCATATTGAAATGCCTGTATGCATCTACAGCAATCACCTGGTGAGGTAGGTTCAGTGCTTAGGATGTCAGACCTGGGCCAATTATGTGACAACCGCATTCACACTCTGGTAATTGACATTTGATTACAATTATTCCTCAGTACCAAACATACACATCACATCTGCTGAATGACAGCAGGGGAAATAAATGCAGGTAGACCAGCAGGCTTAATCTTCCAGTCGACCCACTTTGTATGTACCTTACCACCAACAGGAACATTTTTTAAATCAAATGTCAGTTAAATACATAGATAATAAGTAGTATTCTGGTGTTGTAAAAGTTGCAGAAGACATTGGTAGTACTATACATTTTGTTTGCATGTTTTATTCTTTGTATTGGCATTGCTGTAATCATTTTGCAATTAAAAAGTTGCACTTGGCACTAAAGATATAAAGAGAAAGATGTACAGGAAAACTGTTCTGGCTATGGAACCTACATGGTTAAAGAGGTTTTGTGTCACGTCAGGTTTCTGATTAAAGGCTTCCTGGGGGAAATTAATCGATAGATCGAGAATAGTCCAGGCTGTTTTAGAAAGACCCCTTGTTTAACTGACATTCGAACACTGCAGGTCCATCATAACACTTTCCACTCTCTTTTTCCTCCTTACCAGTAAAATCAGCCTCTCACTTTGATACCTGGAGGCAAATGAATATTTATCAGGTTTACTAAACAGACAAATCGCAGCACGAAACCTTTCATTAGCAAAATGCCATGCGACAAAACAGAATCTCTCCACGGGTTGCCACGGCACAGAGATGAGTAAATTGTGGTGACAATCAGCTATGTGAAATGTTACCCATGGGCAAGACTGAAACTGGACTTTGTGTGACCAATCTAACAGGTTCCATTTATTGTGTACAGCCCATCTTTAAAAAAACAAATCAAGTGTTTACATTTTTTTACTGATTTAAAAAGAAGAAAAGTCAATTCTGCAACATGGAACACAGGATGAAAATATATTACCCATCTTTCTCATAGCAGACCTTCTCCATGTTGTGTGCATGTACTTTATGTACCCATATCATATATTGTATGTTTACAGATGAAAACATTAATCAGCCACATGTTCTGACAGCATTCGTATCATACTCAGTGCCTCTGGTAAAGCAAAGTCCGACACACAAAATGTTTTCCTACTTTCCACCTTCATATGAGTTCATGTTTCTGAATGAATTTTATTTTAGCAACTCATTACTCTGATTGTTGCCTAAGTGGGGATTTTGCAGATTTCTGGCATACTAATTGGAGATCATGTCTCTGGTACACAGTACAACACTACTACATTGTTACATTTTAGAACCTAAAATGAAACAGTGTTCCTGAACACTTTATGCATTTACCGAGTGTGTCTTGATGTGTTACTGCGGCGAGTGGACTGAAGAAGAGATGTGTGTGAATCAATTAGTCAATTAAAAAAAAAACATTTGTTAGGTAAAAGAAATGTAAAAATATATGTTGTATAGTGATATATTAAAAAGAAATGAGGAAGACTGTGGTTGGTAGATTTGACAGCAGATTCCAGGGATTCTGGGTGAAAATAAAGCTGATTTGGTTTTTGTCTTCTGTGTGATAAAAAAACACCCATCACACAAAGCTAAAAAGAGCAGCCGAAGTTCCCACTCTCAGTGTTTCTGTATTAAACTGATCTGTGAAATATTGCATAGAAGTCTGTGTTATCCTTAATTGTGAATTTTTACTGACAGCACATCTACACGGACCCATGGATTATGCTGGTATTTTTAATGCTTGACAGCGCCTTCCATAATACCCTTGTACGCACTACAGCAGACATGATGAATGCTGGAATGTGATTTAACCTAGCTTCATTGTACAGTGGAACAGCATCCACCAGAGTAAGAGACCTGTCAACCTGCCTTTAAAATGTTTAAAAATATATTGTGACTCATTACCCACACACACACACACACACACACACACACACACACACACGCATGCACACACACACATACGCATACACACACACACACACACACACACACGCATGCACACACACACACACGCATGCACACACACAATGCAAAGATTTCAGTTACCACATAAATGAAACCTGTTTCACCTGTTGTGAACAGCTCCCAAGTTTTGCAATAAAGCTTCCATTCATTAGCTGTGCTGCTTATCAAGTAAAGGGTCACAGGGGTCCCAGTTTAATTGAGCGGAATCGAGAACTTGGCACACATACCAGCCAGTTCTTCAATGCCAAGTGATGAAATAGTATGACCAAAAATGGAATAGAACCAAAATTTGGCCTATTTATATTTCAAACTGAGGCTGAATTACAAAAAGGCACAGCTGCTAGAGTAAGAGTAGATTTTTAAAAATATATTTAAAATTCCACAAAGAGCTATGCCCAAAAACACAACTATAATCTGATACCCCCCCCCCCTTACTGTCTTCGGTTCGTTGCAAAGAATTTGTACATATTGTTCTATGTTTCTACAAGATAGTTGTCTGATCTGGGATCAGATTAACGTATTTCAGAAGTTCACAGGGGAAACAGGAGCACTCATGAATTTGGGAAATTAAATCTTAAGATTTGTAACTTTTTTCAGTACAATATATAGACTTGTGCTTTGCCGGGAAGGTTATCAAACTATTTGTGAGTTCTGTGGTTAAAATTGAGATGCCTACAGTAAAATGTAAATATATAACAATCTTTTACATTATATACCCACCCCTAGACTATTCCTGTGTTTCCCATGGGCACCTTATGGGGTCACATTCTGAGGCTAAGTACTCAACACAAGTTTGACATAAATGCATGAAGATGAACACTGTTCCTTCCACGGCTCTATCTTGGCACATCAGGCTTTTGTGATGGTGACTGAAAGCGTTTTCACAACAGTGGTGCAATCCTGCTAACTGTGTATTTTTAAGCCCTTATGCTGACTAATGGCATGGTATATTCACATGGCTAACCTTAATTAATTAAATTTACAAACGCAAGCTCGTTTTAAATGCCAGGAAGATTATTCAAGTCGTCCATCCAGCCTTCCATCCATTTTAGTGGCATAATCAAAAGCGTTTAATAGCCAGCAGCACTTGGATCAGCTATTACAAACTGAAGAGATGATTGGATGTTATTCAACTATTGCCATCGCTGAAAATTTAACTGGGTCTTAAACATACTGGGAATATCTGCTGCCATGATTAGGAAAGGATACACTGAGTCGGATCAGATCTATGCACGGTGAGATTTATTGACAAAACAACTACAAACTATAAATAAGGGAACTATACCATGAACACAAAGCTAAAAAAAGCACTAGCTAAAAGGGCTTGGCACAGGTAACACAGTGGCACACAGGAACTATAAAGAAACAAGAAGCAAAACAACCAAACTGTCAAGGACACTAACAAAAGGTAAGGACCCAAAGTGACTCCAACACCAAGCAACACCACGGTGAAACACCAATTCTATTATAGAAACAAACAGGAAACTGAAAATCATCAGAAACTTTGTGACATAAAAGGTGAAACAAAGAAACGAGGGGTAGGAGGGCATGGCCACACAACAAGGATATGAGGGAAACCCATGACAGATACCTTCTGATTTGAGAAAAACTCAGCAAGAAAGGTTAATGACTACATAAATGTATTTTCATGTTTGTTGTAACAACATGCGTAATTGGTGACTTACCGCATACGGATATGTTTAGAGAAATAATTATTTGTAGGCTGAGGGAAAACTTTTGTTTAGTGTATGCACTTAAACTGTTTGTTGATTGAAAAGCAGCCTTTTGGGGGAGCTAAATAGAATCTGATTTTGCCAGCCTCTCTCAAGGCAGTTTACAAATACATGGCTCCTCCTTTAACCAGACAACAGTATTTGCATGTATTATAATGTAACAATGCTGGCAGTACATTTTGTATTTGTATCTGCGTGTTCTATCAATTTACGTGAAGACTTGTTAAGGGAGGATTCTGGGATATGTTACAAGTCACATCCGAGTTTTAACATTGAAGGGTCAACTTTGCGATAACTTTTTTTGCATCATTGTGATTTTTAAAAGGCAAATATGTTATGCTAACCAGTTATAATAATGAGTGGTTTTTTGATTTCCTGATATGAGGGTTTTGTTTGAAGTGGTGTAGTTAATTTGCAAGTCTTGCACAAAGTTGTATTAGAAGTACTCGAGGGAACTGCAAATAAAGTCTACTGATGTATGAAGCTAATCTGGTACCATGCTTTTTTGTAAGAAATATTACACACTCACTGGAATATACAATAACTTGAAGAACTAATAAATAAAGCAAAAATGAATTAGAATTTTGATGGGTCTAATTGAATTCAGTTGATTTAAGGTTGCAGCCATGGGTTATCATTCATTTATCAATCATGTATTTTACAATGACTTTAATTACAGCGCCCGGTAGCATTAAACACTAGAGCTATCAGTTTTCTAAAAAGAATTGTAAGTTTTCCTTAATGCCCTCTTCTTCTTCTGTCTCTAGTGGCCAGAGCTGAAACTGGTATGCCTTCATATGATGCAGGTAAAAGATGTCAACTGATTGTGTGTGTGTGTGTGTATTTCTGTCCTGTTCAGGTTAAATATAATTATCTGTTAATTAGCCAAAAGTGTGTAACATTCCATGTTGTGTGCATGTATTTGACAAATGAGTCTTATCTTGTTACACTGATGCAGAGTGTGTTCAATAGCATCATCTCACCATGTGTTTGATGTGTTTTCACAATGGGTCAACTCATGTGACCATAGAATGTTAATAAACCATGTAATATTTTTTGACTAGAAAATCATTATAGTTATCATTGTAATAATTTCGTGATGTAAAGCTCAGAATAATTTCAGTCAAAAACAGCCTAAGTCCTCGCATTTGAACAGGAAAATTTTTACCTAAGCAAAAAAAATTGTCTGTCTGAATGGTTTTGATCATCTTAAACGTTAGAAACTCTTCATATACTGTGCACCTCTGGTGTGTCTAGTAACAATAAAAAAAATAGAACTTAGTTAAACAGCATGGTGTGCAGTCTAACATAACTGGGCAGTGCTTAGAAATCAATCAAACCTGTCTTATACTATCAGAACCAAATTTATGTCTCTTCAGAACTGACTACACATACTGGGATCACATGTTGTCTGACACAACTGGGAGAATAACATCAATTGTTACTGATGTTATTCTTCTCCCAGCTGTATCAAATAACATGTGATTATTATTAAAAACATCAATCAACTTCAAAAGAAATAAAATTGAATTCTGGAAGGTCTTATTACACCAAGTGCAGATGCCAAAAAAAAAAAATTAGTACTATATGTATGTACACTGTATGTATGTATGCTAATACATGATCAATAGGTGCCTTCTGGTGGATGTTTAGAGACAGAGAAAAGTTGTTGCAGAGAAAAGGTTGAGAAGTTCTAGAAACTCATGACATTTCCATTTGCAGTTCTATTTATTTTCTTAGCAAACTAACAGGTTATGAGGTAGAGAATCAATTCTGATGTCCACATACTTGTGTAGGGTTCAGTTTTTTTTTTTATGGAAATCCTAATTAAATAATGACATAAAATGACAGATGAATGCTACTGCAACCACTGACCTTATAGACAGCCCGTGTATGTCTGGTCACGGCACACATCAGGTCCCATAAGAGTAAAAACAATAAATGCAAAGTACAAGTTTACCAATATGTGCTTTAAAAAGGGACAGACAAGAAGACACACTTACACATTATCGTGCTTGACACACCCATTGCAATAGACATCGCAATAACGGTGATATTCAAACCTGGCGGGTCCGTGGAAATGATGCGCAGCGTGAGTTCAGTCCGGACAGCGATCATTTCATTTCCACTTAATCAGGTTTGCTATTTCACCCCTGTGAAGGGGATCTGATTTGACTGAATGTGATTTGCAACACAACACGGGAGCAGGAAGGCACACAGCTGCAATGCACAAGATGGACACGCCGATACATGTATAAATAATGGTTTTCACGACTACGTGCAGAGAAAGCGGTAACAATCCACGCGTTTCATTGAGAGTTTCTCTTAAAACCAGCAAGGTGTTCTCTGGCATGTACATAATTCATAGCAATGAGTTTGATTCTCGTGCATTCAGTTTCAAAACGGTGTGCGTGTTTGTCGGAACTGATACCGAATGAAATATGGAGTACACATTGTGAAAAGCACGTTTAAACGTAACTGTCTGCCGATCTACAGGCCATGTGAGGTGTTTTATTTATTCTAAATGATAAATGTAAGAAGAAAAAAAAAGCTAATAGACAAGATTCACTTATAAAAACAGAAATACTTTTAAACTGTCAGGTTTGCCTCATTTGAAAGGCGTTGGTTAAATTTTGAATGCTTATACAGTAAGATTCCACAGTAGTTCTTTCCAACCAAGTGAAATAAAAGATAACACACCTCGTTTTTATTATGGCTGAAATGATTATTGGCTTTAAACAATCAAAAGTCAAGGAGTTAAAGGGTAGTGTTTCCATGGTGGAAATAATAGCTGGTAAAATTTAAATAAAAATGTCAAGATAGAGAAGCTAAAATACAATGGAGTAGGAGGAATCAAATTTGTGCATTATCTCAAATTCCAACCCTTAAATTAACTTTTATAGTACCCATTATATTCCACTTTACTGCCTTTAAATTTGTCAATGAATAAGTACTATCACCATGTTGGTCCATAATGTAGTTTATAAAATTATTGAACATTATAGTAGTTTTTTGCAGCTTTCTTCTTCTCCTCCTCCCTTTTCTTCTGCTTTAATAATAATAATAATAATAATAATAATAATAATAATGCTTTAATAGTGTATTTCATCTGGCATACTGTAAACTAAATGATAACTTGCAATTATTCCCAACAAATATTTCTAGTATAATCTCTAGTGTAACAATAATGAAATGGTGATGACTACAGTGCTAAAATACTTTTAAAATACTTAGTTTTAACCTTATTCTGTCAATGTTGTGTCATAATACAGGTGTAAATTTGGGGTTAAAAAATATGCAGGTGTTTTCTCCAAAATGTAATTCCCTTCAACAATAATGCTTATTTGAGTAGTACATTTCAGGTTGTAGGAGACCTTTTCTCCATGAGTCAAGTAGCGTTTCCCATCATGCTAACCCACTCACACTCTCCACCCCAGTTAGTCTGATCAGGCCACTGTGGTTGGCTGGTGCAACTGCCATCAACGCCATTCCATTCTATCTTATTTTTCGCAACTGTTCATTCATAAATGTGTATTCACAAATACACTACGTTGAAAATGTATTCAGACCCCTTCCCTTTTTTTCACTTCTTTTATTATGCAGCCTGGTGCTAAAATTGTTGGAAATCGACCCCCCCCCCCCCCATCGAGGAATACTCAATACCCCAACGTGACACAGGAAAAGGAGGATTTATTAAGAATAAAAACTCTCACACAAAATTCAAACCCTGTACTCAGGAGTACCGTTCTCAAGGATTACAGCCTCCACTGTTTTTGGGTATGACATAAAAAGCTTTACACACTTGGATTTGATGTTTTTGTACCATTTTCCTTGGGAGATCCTCTCTGGATCAGTCTACATGTAGAATGTTGATGTTCAGCTATTTTCAGGTCTTTTTGGAGATGGTGAAATAGGTTCAGGTCTAGGCTCTAACTGGGCCACTCAAGGACATTGAAGTTGTCCTTAAGATGCCCCTGTGTTGCTTTTGCTTTGTGCGTAGTGCCACTGTCCTTTTCGAATATGAACCTTCAAGTCCACAGAGGTTCAGAATGAGTTTTCATTAAGGATCTGTGTTCACATTTCCCTCAACCCTGACTATTTTCCTGGCCCTTGCCGCTGAAAAACAGCCCCACAGCACCACCACCACCATGCTTCACCTTGGGAAAAGTCTTGCGCAGGTGATGAGTGGCGCCTGGTTTCCCCCAGACATGACACTCAGAATTGAGGCCAAACAGTTCAATCTTGGTTCCACCAGTGCGGAGAATCTCGTTTCCCACACTCCGGGAGCCATTTAGTTGCCTTTTTGCAAACTGCAAGCAGGCTTTCATGTATGTTTTCCCAAGTTTTTTCCAAAATTCAACCATGAAATTGTACGTTTTTCTTGCATGTAAAAGAATAACAGAATTAAATGTAAATAAGGCACAAGCATATACAGCAAAGGTACATGGCTTCAAGATTTTGAAAACATTATTTGTTTTCTAGCTATCATGATAAATTTAGCAGTGATTGAAGCAGACAGTATTATGCTTTATTTATATCCTTATCAATTTTATTATTTTCCATAAAACAAACATCTTGTAAAATGTAATTTTCCTTTATGCATACATATATGGAGTTCTTGAAAAACATTAAAGGCAGAATCTGATGAAAAGATTATTCAGTTTCAAATGAAAACATGTGCCTGAGGGCATGCAAATGTCTTAATATGAACGATGGTAATGATAACCACAGAATAATCAACAGGAGCCCACTATCTACTGTCTGTCTAGACCAAAACGCTAACAACATTAAAAAGGGGGGGGGGGATAGTCAATGCAGCTTACTTGGGGATTTGTTTCACCACTGTTTGAAAACTGGTGGTCTGCTCCAGTGTTCCTTGGCAAGCCCTTTGGGCGCTGTGTGGCAGGATTTGCTCTGATACGGTCACCAGGCTGGAGGTTTACGTGGGTGGCAGTGAGCAGACATTGGCTCCATCTTCAGGCTACCGCCTCTCTGGCTCCTTACTTCAGTAACACACAATAATTAGCAGCAAGAGCCTCCACTGCTCCTCATGGAAATTCAGGCTTGAAGGAATAATAGGCCTTTCACTGAAAAATCTGAGACCAGGGACAGTTAAAGTGAACCTAAAGGAAAAAGAAAACGCCTACGCGGCCGCTAAAATAATCCATTCTGTTTAAGGCACAATAATCCACTCTGATTTTCCTCTGCTCCTTCTCTTTCCAAAAACCCGTTGGCATCTTAACCAAGAAGTGATTGTCGTCCTTTTGCATGCCGCGCACTTCTTCTTCCTTCCTGTCTTCTGACTTCGAGGAGCAGGCTACACAGTGTCATAACATCTGTCAGACTGCAACATCAAACGACCCCGGTAATCACCGGGTAGTCTCCAAACAAGCCGCCAGCCTGTGATGTGCCTGCTTTCTGCATGTAGTTACGCCTGATGTCATTAATCTATATCTTGTAAAATAGCTGAGAAGGCGGTTTGACAAGACAGTCTTAATAATTCACGGCCGGTGCAGGTTTCTGTTTAACTTGTATACCCTCTGTGGAACCATTACTAACCAAAGGCAAAGATGTTTCACAGGCTCCATTTATATGGCAGCTGGGTTCGTGATCAATAGCTTGAAAGACAGAAAATGTATAGAGGAAAAAATACATTGTTAATCTATCTCGGTATGCTCTTCTCCTCACTTTTTTATGAAATTGAAACTAAACACATTTAGTCCACTTAAGATAAAAAATAAAAGGCAAAAATTTGTTCTTTTTATTGCCCAAATCCCAAAATTACATTGTTTATCAGCAATTCACACTTTCCTTCCTCACTTGTGTTTCAGAAATTGAGCATAACTTTAAAAAACACCAACTGTTTGGTTATACTGTGTTGTCTTTGACTTGGTGTTAAATAATAGTACATGCTGAATTAAATACAGATTTGTAATATTACATAAAAAGGTTTAAT
>JABJVR010007839.1:0-11159 GCA_025773905.1 Chitala chitala | reverse complement strand
ATGGATGGATGGATGGATGGATGGATGTTTTAGTGGAATTTTTTTTACTGCAAATGTTTTGTTCTAATTACGTGGCACCTGAGATATTAAATATAAGCAAATGCGCCCAGTCAAAAAGTAAAAGAGGTACGGGTGCTGAATCCACAAAACTCAAATAGTATCGAAAAATGAAAAAGGACGGCACTCCAGTAACCAAGAAATGTAATCAGAAGTACCCAGCACAAACGTTACGAGGCTCAGCCCATAGTAAAGAAGAGTGTTCACATATATTACACACACTTGTCATTGACTTTAGGTGTAGTTTATAAGGAATCTCCCTTGGAGCAGGAATTTGAGTAAGAGAGTGGCATAGGACTCATTTCAGCTTTGGGGATACACAGTACTTATGGCATTCAAACCATTATATGATTAAAGTATTTAGGATGCATGGTGTGCTGTGGGGCAATTCACTCCCCTGTAAACATTGGAGGGGCATGTCCCCTCTTGTAATGTATGAGGAGGGAGGCGAGGTCTGCTATGCACAAAGGGAGGTTTATTAACAGGAGGCAGATGACTAAAACAAAGGGTAACAGTAAGAACCAGACTATGGCACTCACAATGACATTTAGCCACAACTATCATAACAACCAAATCTACGACAGTTCTACAACAATAACCAGCAAAGGACTGAATGAGGGACAGGGTTTAAATGTGGAAGAAAAGATAACAAGGAACAGGTGATAACACTGATATCATTAACTAAGGAGTATCAAGTGAGAAACAATGTAGACGGGGAGAAAAGATTAGTGGCACCTACTGGTCAGGGTAGGCAACTATGGGCACTGGATGTGACACCCCACCTCCAGACCTGTTCCTTTAAATTTAGGTACATTAAACAATGTGACCAACCACATATAATGTATACATTTATAAATAAAAAATAAAAAGGATGATAGCAATCACTGAACGGTTTGTATTAGAATGTAATATTGCAGTAATTATAAAAGAGTATTAAAGCAGTAAAAAAAAATGCAAGATATAGCCAAAGATGCAACTATAGCCATATTCAGCAATTATCTGTTATTAATATTTTTGTATAGGTAAATTTTTAGATACTGTGTCACATTGCAGGGAAAACTTGAGCCAACACATTCATTTTGGAGCATGACAGGACTAAAAGAGTGAATTTGATTATTGTTGCTGATGCAGTGACACACGATGACCTCACTGCTCAAGGTGACTGCCGTGACAACCAAGCCGAAGCTGGATGCCTGCCTAGTTGCAAGTTAGGTCCGCTCTGAGTGTTTGGAAAAGCCTGAGCTCAGCTTCATGTAGAAATCAGATGTGCAAAAGAGTTGAGAATGTTTTTCTTCATCAAGATTTGTGGTCTGTCCTAATATCCCTTTGAGGATGTTGAAAAGGTCACATTCATTATTGTTTTAAGTTAGTTTAATAATTTCCTAAAACATTGTAAAGTGTACGACTTGGGGGTAATGCTTTCTGAAGTACAAATTTTCTTAATGGAGAAGAGTACCGTATCTCATGTTGCTTTTTTTAGACTGATATCCATGTATTTTTCACATTCGCATCAGTTTTTACACGCTATGGCTAAAGAAACTTGACCTTCTTACTCAGGCTCTTACTCACTGTTGTGTCACTGGTGCTTGTTTTACAAAGCGTGACCATTCTGATCGGGAATTTTTTGGAGGTATTTGGAGGTTATAGACAATAAGGCTTAGCAGGTCTAAAAATATGCAACAAGATGTATTTTGTTAATGTGGAATTCAATAGGCATTCGCTAGCAGTATAAGGATTACAAATGTACAATCCTACATCTGCCCAGTAATGTACTTTGGTTGTATAGTATTATGTAGACCAGTTTTATTTTGTGCTGGAGTCTGTTGCATTATTGGATTGTACAGGAACTGGGATAAATTTGAAAGTCTGAGCTTGCAGCTGCCCTCTTTATGTGGTCTGCTGTTAAAAATAAAACGCTGAATTGAGAAAGCATGCTGTGCCTTGCTTTTGGGTGCTGCAGATGTGTTCTCACCCAGGCTTCAATAAGCCATCGTTCTTGTTTAATATTTATGCCTCTAGGTTTTATTTCAGAGCTAAAATGATACCTGTCATCTTACAACAGCAGCATATTAAAACTGCTGCAGGGCAGAGGCAGGTTAATTCACAGAGTCAGTGTTTCACTATTTTTTTGTACCCCATTTCTTTATTAGTCAGGCTCAAGCCCCCCTTCATAAAACTAGAATATGCAATGTTTGGCACAAGGACAGGTAAGAATGAGGCACAGATTGGTCTATTCACAGAGAATGTAATCAAAACATACATGCAAAAGTAACAAAGAAGAAGATCAAGGGCAAAGAAAAAGGAAAGTGAGGCAAAAACGAGTGCACTACAAGGCAAGTCAGAGCAAAAACTGAGCGTTTGCAAAACAAAACCAAATCCCAAAACAACAATGAGAAACAAGGCAAAACACTTCAACTGAGAACAAAGCAAAGTCAAGCAACTACAACGAGCACATCACGTCAACAGCTGGCCCTGACACAAAAACAGCCCTAAACCTAAACTGTGACATAAAGGAAATCGTGAACATGTACAATCACTCAAAGACAAACAAGGAAACGGAGACCGGAGAAAGAGGGGCCTAGACATACATCAAGCACAAACATGCGGAACATTACGTTATGTTAAACATGTGACCATCGGTTTGACCCCCGTTTAAAATATGATACCTAGGATTTGAAACACTTTGGTGTTTTACAGTGGTACATGGCAATACTGTTGTAATGACTTAAATGTATCTGATCACATAGTCTAACAGGTTAAGAGCATTGGGTTTTTCCTTAAATTTGTTCTTCAGAAAGGTTTCAAGAAGGTGCTAAAAAAGGACTACATTATAAACTGAAATGCATGCCACTTACTCCTAACAATCATAGGCAAATGGCCCGCCGATCCCCATGAAAGGCCATGGGTCTGCAAGTCACAAAAACATGAAGTACCCAGTAAAAAGTGAACTCATTAACAAGCAACTTGCAAAAATAGGACACAAAAAATATAACTCGGGGCACAAAAATGACAAAATATGACGTCATTTTATAAAGAAAAAACATTTGTTTATATTTTTTCCATCTTGCCTAATAAAAATTTCTTTTTGGATGCAAAATGTTAATTGGCTTGAGCATGTCAGCATTGTGACTGAGGTTCCCACTCCTCAGTCCTCACACTCAGAATACAAAAACGTCAAAGGGAGGAAACTGCATTAAAACATAGAACCTATGTGATTTTATGTACTAGTCATTACATTATTTATGGTGATTATTTAATATTTACATGACAAAGAGTATTTTTCTATATTTCCTATTTTTTAAAACAGGATACTATCATTATCACAACTGTTATGTAGAGAATGTTTTTGTTGCCAGATATATTATACTTATACGTAGATATTTTAAACAAGTTTAGTTTGAAAGCATTGATTAATATACCCACATTAACTGTTCAGTAGTTTTGTCCAGAAAATTAAAAGCATTTACAAAGTCATATCTTTTAAAACTAATTTTAAAATTCTTATCGAGTAATTACACTGTGAAATCCAAGTGGACAAAACTCAAGAAAAAAACCAAAATAAAATGCTTAACCCTAACAGGCAAAGCAGTCAGTTTCCTTTAAATAATGCACACGCCTGAAAAGTGAGAAAGAAATGAGGATTGCCTGCTTGTTGAAATGAAATGTATTTTCCTTCCAGTGCAATTTCAGCGTTTCACGTTTGGAGCACAGAACAAAAATCCCTTGAACACGGTGGTATTATTATAGAATGCATCCCCAAAGTGGGGAAAATTGATTCTGCATAAGCATTTCTTAGTTTTCAATCATTGTTTGCAACATTAAACCAAGAAACCAAAGTCAAAATGGATTTCTTTTTGCAAGTAATACCAGGCTCCTGCAGACATGTGGTCAGGGCAATAAGACATCGGTCAATGAGCCTATATAGCCGTAATGTGTATACAATGGAAACTTAACTGAGCTATATTCAGAATTGTACAGTAAGCCTGTTCCTTTTATTGAAAATTGGTTTTCATTTTCCCCTTGTAAAGCAGTATTTTCCAAACTGAGTACGTAACAATAGCCAATTATCAAATTCAATCCATTGATCAAATTTCCAGCTCACTGACAGGGGCTGATGTTCCAATAGCCTAAAATTGTATAACTGAAAACAATGACTCATCTTGGATACATTAAAAAAGAGAAACTGAAGCCTTGTTTTACATACCTACAGCATGCTGCAACTTAAATCTGTCCCCTAAGGTCTGGCATTATGTCATACAAGGAGTAAAACAGCACTGATATTATCATTTCATCTTTGCAAATTACCTTTTAATCAGTTTAAGCTATTGACTGTTAAGATATGTAAATTGTTAGATGCAGTAAGGTTTGCTTGATGCTTAGATCCCTTCCAGATCGTAAAAAAAGCCACAATATTTATGTTACTACATGTGATTTTTTGCTGAGATGTCCCATCTTTATTGATATGCTTATTTCTGGTTATTGCTTGCATTTTCTTATTAATTTTAATATTATTTATGTGAATTACTTACAACATTCACAATTATTCATAACATCATTTAATTGCAGATATTTAAAATTTAATAGATTTCATTAAATCAGTTATCAGATAACTGATTTCATTAAATCAGTTATCTAAGGGTATTTTTGTATACTTTCATGTGTCAGTAGTGAGATAATGATGTAGTCCCAGACAAACTGCACTGTATAACAGAGCTGTAGAGTAAGAATACATTTTTAAGACTATAATTTGAGCCACATACTGTAAGTTAGAATAATAGTGCCCACACTTAGTGATTAAGTATATATCTTCATGTGACCTGCATTTATCTTTATAGTTCTTCTCTCTTTTACACTGTTTTATGTGGATTTTGTAACTACAGAATGTTGTAAAAATGATCAGTTTTATGATAGGATAGGATAGGATAGGATAGGATAGGATGAAATTAAATGAAACAACGTTCCCCCAGGACACCAGGTGCTACATAAAACAACACAAAAGGACAACACAAGACTACTAATAGACAATAGAGGGTACAAAAAGACAGCAAGTAACACGAATAACTACTGCTAGACTAAATAGTGGCTCAATGGGTAGAACATCAGGCTGGGATGCAGAAGTCTGCTTGTTTGAATCTCAGCACACCCCAGTGCATCCTTGAGCAAGACACTCATTGCTAGCTCCCTGGGCACCACATGTGGGTGGCTGTCCACTGCTTCCCTCAGGAGATGGGTTATAAGCAGAGAAGTAATTTTTCTCTGAGATTAAAAAAGCTCTACTTAAAAAAATAATAATGATAACAGAACTATTGCAAACAAAAATAGGCTGAAATGTGCTATGTATGATAATCATGAAAAAGCAGTGTTGGTGTTTGTGAGAAGTTAGTCCAGCTCCTGAGTACTGAGGAGTCTTATGGCTTGGAGAAAAAATCTGTTACATAGTCCGGCAATGATGGGCTGGATGCTCTGACAGCAGAAGAGTGAACAAATTGTGTGATGGATGTGGCCTTGTGGTTACAGTGTATAAATGTCCTTGTGGAGGAAAGAGAGACCCTGATGATCTTCTAAGCTGTCCTCACTACCCACTGCAGGTCCTTGCAATGCGATGCAATTTCCAAACCAGACAGTGATGCAGCTGCACAGGATGCTCTCAATAGTCTCTCTGTAAAACATGGTGAGGATGGCTGGAGGTAGATGGGCTTTCCTCAGCTTTCTCAGGAAGTAGAGCCACTGCTGAGCCTTCTTCACATACACTTTTTACACCTTCTTTACTTTTCTTTGGCATGGCTGTTAATTAGAAAGCTGAACCTCCAGTTCAAAATTTCTTTATAAGATATTCTATTACAGAACTATACAATGTATTGCATTTCTTAAATCATTTATTTATAAAGCTCTTTATGTAATTCTCTGTCCTTTTGCACGTACAAAATTAACAACCTTTAAAACACATTTTCAAGAGAATTGTAAATCGTTAAGCACAGTAGCAGCACCGTATGTGTTAAGCCCAAAGCACAGTAATAACTCCACAGGGACTGGAATGCGCTCCTACACAAAGCACTATGCAAAGGGCAGCAAGGTAAAAAAATAATAAATTCTTCAGTACACAGGCAACACCAGATGCCCACGGAGACAATTAAACCATGAAAAATGTGCACTGTGCAACAATCAGTGTGGTTTTACACACCATTTATGTTGTAGAGGCCGGTGCTCCCCTCCTGATTTTTCCACTAAGTTTTAATCCTCATATCTTGTTTACTGAATTTCCTGTAACTGGCAAGCAAACAATGTTCAGGTAATGCAATTATTAATTAATTTGTGTATTTAAGAGGTCCCCCAGTCCTAGTGGTGGTCCAGATCATAAGGAAAGTCATGAAGACAAAAAGTAGGCAAAAAAAGGCTGCTGTTACTTTTTGCAGTTGTTTCCCTATAATACATATTGTATGTATTCTGTTCTTTATTTTTCACCCATCCTGCAATATTTCTTTGCTTTTTAGCAGACAGAGGAGTTTAAGTAAGAAACTGGTTGCAATTTTTTAAGGGAAAACAGGCGCAATCCATCGCTTATAAATCAGCCCACCTACAGGAATTTCATAGAAAAACTGACAAAATGTAAGCTGCGGTGGTCCTAGTTTTTCCCAGAACCCACAGACGCTGTTCTGCCATTGATAAAAAAAAAAACTAACAAATCAACACAGGTATTAAATGCATTCAAGAAATGTGAATAGCGTAAAATAATTTAAAATACAATTACTTAATGCTTCTTTTGAACATAGAATGTGTAATGTAATAGTTTAAAATGTGTTTGAATACTTATAACCGAGAAATGTCATAGCATGATTGAACAGAAATAATAATGCACAATTTTTCTGCGGCTGTGCAGGTGCCTAACCCTTGAAATAGGACTGGTACTTGCATGCAAACATAATGGGAGCTCTGGTTGTGGGTGGGGAGCAGGGGATTTGGATCAGTTAGGAGACTTAACTACCCACTTTGCCACGTTTCATTTGTGAGACCTTGTGTAAAGTGCCTGGAGCGATTGCTAATATATATATATGGTAGATGTATGAGGGGCCATATGTTAAACTGTTCCTGTCACATGACTACCGTCTGTAACTAAGATGGAGAGGGGGGGTAATAAATCACCAGGCAACCACATGGTCACGTATAGGGGTATTTAGGTTTTATCGTTAAACAAAAAAAAAAAAAAACAAACCAACCAAATACAGTGACAAGGAAACCGTACACAAGGATGAGAGTATATGCAGGGCAAAAGGAAAGTACAATGGCGGGGAAACAGGAACGTGAGCAATGCCAAAGCAAAAAAAGGAATAAACCAAAACTAACCAGAACTCAAACGTATCCAGAACTGTGTAACGTCTAAAGAAGAAAAAACAAATGCAAAAAAAACAAACACTACTGTTACCGTAGCTACTCTCAACCAGTGGGGAAAACAGAACATAGAGGGGAGGCAAGTGCTCATAAACCAGTGGTATATACAATATGGGACTGCATGTGTGTGGAATGTAGGGCCCCTGAACTGTCATAGAATCCCGTCCACATACGTAGGTAACTTTCCCCCTTACTAATGTATCAACAAAAAATACACGGAACAAAATCAACAAAACACACGAAATAGAAAAAAATGCCCCAAAAAGACAAGTAGAAAAAAAAATTAATAACAAAATAAAACAGACCGAAAATTAACTGGATTCAGGTAGGGAACCAAAACAAATAATTAGGACAATCCACACGTATAACAAACTTGACGTTTAATGTACCACACACAGGCAAAAGAATCAAGATGCACAAATCACAGTAATTTCAGAGCAGAGACTAGTTGAAAGTTTTGACATGTCCCTGTCCTGGAAATGGAAACGTCAGTCGTTCTTAGGGAAGGCAGTCCAGAGGTCCATTCTTGATGGCAAAAGCCACTGTCTTTCAGCCTGTCAGACCTTGCGGAGCTCCCAGCTCCTCATTACTTCACTTCACTAAATCTCAGCCCTGCGTGCGCTTCACAAGAAGGAGACATCTTATCCTGCTGTGCATGATCGCAGTTTTACCCATCTTGTTCATGAGTCTGGGACAGGAGTACACATTTTAAATGTAACAATGGTGCTGGCGAGACATTTATGAAATGGATTTTCAAGATAATCCTGTCAAAGCCGTTTTTCCATAAAATTATAAAATACAGATAGTACACTTAAATTTGACAGAAAACTAATGGCCATGTGGACAGCATTAGATGAGGTTCAGATGAGCGTCAACATGAGAGCTTCTGATCAAAGGGATGTAGCAGACACACACATAGTAAATCAGCATCCTCTGATAACAGAAGAGTCAGATACAACGTATGATGTACAACCTACAAGGACATAATCTCTATAGGGGTAAATGTTAACACTAGGGAGTAGGGGGGCACATCCATTGATATGTGGTGTAGATATGTGACCCATACTTTCATAGCACATCACAGAGTACTACTAGACACCTATTTTCAGATATCTGCGTACAATAGATTAATACTCATTTATGATATGCAGAATTATACAAGTGTGTTTTTCAGCAGAAAGCTGTGCTGTACTGGTTCAGTATTATCCCACCATCTGCAGAACAAGGCAAAATGTAGTGACACAAACTATATAAGTGAGTTAAAAAAAAAGGGATACACAAACATGGGTGTGGCGGTCAGGTGTACAAAAACATTTACAGACAGTACAGTTTACACATGAGAACTAGGGAAAAGGGGCAGGAATGATGCCAAAGAAAAGAACATCTAACTAACAATGACCAAAACAAAAACTATATGTAACTACTCTGATAAGACTGCTCAGAAACTAGTGTACTACACAAAGCAACAAGTATGTTGGGTGCAAGTGAAAAGGCCTCTAAACATGTCCCAAATCCCAAGAACCAAAGGTGACCAGACTTACCAACACCACGAACAGAAAACATAGTACACAAGCACGATTAAACAGAATTGCTAAAAACAAAACTAATTGAATTTCTCTTACAAAAACTAATTGAATTTCTCACTTTTTACTGCTTTCCACAAATCATTCCTCTTCTTCTGGAGAAGTCTTTGGAGCCTGTTTCTGAAACGCCTCATTTATCATAGCTTGGATGATTGACAGTCCAATGGCAAAAAGTCTCTTCTGGTCTTCAGTTCAGTATTCCACATTAAATTTTCAAATACAACTGTAGGACATAACAAATAGCTACCATAAGGCCCCCAAGTGACCAGGGCACACCCTGCCAGGTATGTGTGGCAGTGCCCCTAACTCACCTCCCTCAAGATGATAACAAAGCACCACTAACACTGATATCAAAGGCAGATTCACCAGTGTCTGCCAAAGTATGAAAAAGCCATCCGTAACAGCACTAAGGTTTGGATGGGCATGACTGAGCTGCATATGAAGACGTTAGAAACCTAATGCATGGGTGCATGTAGAATTATAATGATAACTTTGGATTTGTGAAGGAAATTTAAACCCAAGAGCACAAGTCATCAATCATTACTCAGTTTTTAAAAGCATGTACAAGATTATGCGATGGTCATGCTTGTCGTTCAGCCCATTCATTGCGTATTGAAGCTGTCTTCATGTGGTCAGGGTGAGACAGAGGAATGGGAGTCGCTTCTGCTTGTACATGTACACCTCCATTGCCTCCTGCTTGCCAACTAGAGTCTGCTAACAAATCCTGCCACTGACCTGGCACAATGCCATTGAATAAAAACAGCACAAGCTTAGCTGGAAATTGCCTGTTCAGTCTGTCACCAAAATACCAAACAGGTCATTCATAAAGTGTACAAAATAGGGAGGTGTAAAGAAAAGCAAATCAAAACTGTTCTATTCTGGTTAGACAGTGCAGTGTTAGGTTCAGGACAGGGAAACAAACATGTTTGTTTATTTTTACTGCAGTCAGCTCAGATCCTGTTTATATTTCATATTCTATGACATTTCATATTCATGCTGATTTGAGACGATTAATGAATACTATACACATTTTCCTTTATTCAGGTAGACATTTGTCATTTCCAATATCTGTCATGGCGATGGCTGTCTCATGAAACAGATGCACATTAAAAAATCCTTCCTCAAAACTACTGCTTGCCTGAGGGACAAGTCATGGCCTCCTTCAGCCTGAACAAGTGCCTAAGTGACAGGCTTTTTTTCTGGAGTAACCAGAAGAGCAGAGACTACATTGGAAACATTGGATGCCCCTATAACATGGCATCTTGAAGAAAATCAGAACCTGGTGGTTGAGTGCAGTAAAGATCTATGATTTTCTTGTCTTGCTGTTTCAGAAGGTAATACATACTTTGCACAGGTTTCCTATTTAACAGGTCTCAGACCCCTAAAGAGTTGATAATTCAATATCAAGAGAAGGTTTGTACAGGTACTATAGGTCTCTAGTTTCCGCAGTCAATGTAACACCTATTCAGGTGTGACATGCTGGTCCATATTTCATTATTGTTACTGTTGGATGCCGCTTCACACTTGAACCACATTCAAGCATTGCTGTTTTTTTAGTGCTGGGAATTCAAACATACACTGGGAAGGGATCTTTCAAAGGGTGGTAAAGGGGATATTTATTTTGTCTGAAGATACAGTAACCCAACACTCAAACTATAGCTTTTGCCAGAACTTTTTTCCAACCTTTAAATGTGAATTCAAGCAGCTGATCTTTTAAACCACATGCTCTCCTGCATGGTGGCATTGCAATGTTTTCGAAACATGCACTCTGTCCTTGACGGGTTTCCGAACCAACGAGCAAGCCCGTTGTGATCGCATTGCAGGTTAGCACTACTCCCCCCTGTGTGTGGCAGTGATCAAACAGAGAACAGTCAGAGAACTCAGTCATGTTTCAGAGCTAAACTGGAAGAGGAAGGAGCAAAAGTGCACTGAAACAAAATTGATCTTCTGCAGTTCTGCCTCAGTGGTTCCCAGGTATGCACTGGACAGTGACACGGTACACACCTGCTGGGAAATGGTGTGTGTGTTCTTCTCAGTGCTCTGTTGTTTCTCTTTTCTTTCTCATTATGCATTTTGTTTCTAGATGTTGACAGGAAAATTTTAAGTGATATATATATATATATATATATATAT
>JABJVR010007838.1:0-11160 GCA_025773905.1 Chitala chitala | reverse complement strand
CCCCCCCCCCCCCCCCCCCCCCCCCCCCCCCCCCCCCCCCCCGCCCGGCCGCCCCCCCCCCCCCCCCCATTTTCAGAGAAGTCATGTGACCTGCCTGGGCAAACCACAAGCCAGCAAGGGTTCAGTGGAGTAGGACAGAAGAGTGAGGCACACGCCCAGTGCAGATTGTTCCTATTCATGATCCTGGGAGTTGGCACTCAAGAATTCACAGAGTTTTAACCCCTTCAGTGCCGGCACACAATTTTCCCTTTAGGACACATCATTCCCTCCACAAAAAGAACACGATCACCAAAGTCTAACAGGATTTTAAACAAAACTACACGTACATTCACGCTTTCATTTAAATGGCTAAGTGTCTGTATTTTCACACTCCTTACTGTTCCACTGTTCTGCGACAGAGTTTGATTTCACAGTTGAAATAATATTAATCTTTTTAAACATTTAAAGTCTTGTCAGTTTAAGTGTCAAGTCCTCTTGCCATTTCCCTGTCCTATGCCAGAATTCCAAATATGCCATTGTCCTTTGTGTACACAGGGGCTCCCAGACTGGCACTGGGCCAGCTGTGCGCTGCTCTAGGCACATCCTGACCTTTCCGACTTCCTGAGCACACGCGTGTTCCAAATTTTACACCTTAGCGTTGGTGCAAAATATAAAGTATTATTCCAACCTATGGAATTTGAAACACAGCCCAAGGCAAAATTTACATGTATTCACAAAAATAATATTCCAGGCATGAGAAAAAAAAGAAACCCTTTGTCCTTTCTTGAGCTTGGCAATAACTGCCCTTGATCTAAAAATTTCTGTCATGGTGCACCACATGTAACTGATGAATCGAAATGTGCGAGGGCCATTCCCATCTGCTACAGGCATCCCATCACCAAATGCGTACATTACACTAATGGCAACGAGAACGACTTCAGAGCCTCAAATGCTAAGAAGTGCGGGGGAGCCTGTGCCAGATGCTCTGCGGATGCAAGCGGACAGGAGACGATCCCAAAGAGGAGGCAGCGGCCACAGAAAGAAGCACTCATCCGAACAGCGAGGCATTGCTAACGCAACCCTAGCAACAGAGAAATGCTCCCGCACAGCCTTCCTGTTTCCTCACTGAAGAAAGATGAGGAGAGGAGAAAATCACTTCCAGCACAGAACTACAGAAACAAAATTAACAGATAAATTAAGGACAGAGACCGTTTTTAAGGCTTTCCTCTTGCTGCTGGAGGTCAGACGGTCTTCAGAGCAGCATTCTCTTAAGTGTGCCTTGAGCCAAAGGGAAGCCCTTTATACAGGGATGCCTGAGACTCTGTGATGTCAGAGCCCAGCACTCAGGCGCGAGGGGATCCGAAAGCGGTCCGGTGCCGCAGCTGCAGGCAGAGCCAGACCATCCAGATGCCCGTTTCGCATTCATAATCAGACACAGGTACCAAGAATCGCAGGTCAAACAAAGCGGAATCGCACTCCCACACTCCCCACCTGTGCTTATTTTCTTTGACGTTTGCAACCCCCCCAACTCACATTAATACACTACGAAGTCTTGTGAGAGATAGTACGCATGCACGGACATCTCAGGGCAACACGTGAGCGCTAGTGTGCTATAGTACAACCCTAACAGCTAGCAGAGCCTACCCGTTTCACACAGGAACAGGCTTTGCATCACAGAGACCCATGACACTCATGTGGGATGTACTCAGGCGCAGTTACGCCAAATCAAAACCAAGACTATCTTCCAGCACAACCGCATCATCGGCTCCTCCCACAGCACACCAGTTCCATACATCCATTTGGCAATTTCTCTCCAGCCCTGGGCCACTAAATAACGAGTGCCTCGACTACTTATATATAATAAAAAAATGTTCTGACATTTCTAACTGAAAATGCTGCATCGCAGATTAGGCTGATATGGGAAAAGAAGCGATTGAAAGTAACAGTCTCTTTAGGTGTGTTGTATAATTATCAATTTGGATAAGCCACAGAGAAACAGAAGTCATGAATCTTGACTCTTGACCCTAATTAGTCACTAGACCGTTATGCTACTGTATTGTGGGAAAATTCTGGATTGTTTGTGTCTGGGCTATAGTGTCTCTCACATTTCCTCTGTGCACAATGGAGTGTGACACAAACTGGCTTTACAACATGCTCACTGTCCTCCTGGCACATGTCCAGGATGCACTGTCATGGCCAAGGGTGGAGGGACATACACACACACACGGACACACACGGACACCTTGTCCTCAGTTAACACAGGAAAAAATGAACATGTGTGGCATTGAAGGGTGATGAGACTACAAGACAAGTCTGTTGAGTGAGCTGTCTGGGTGGATGTTTTGTGTGTGTTTAAGGGGACATGGTTGGAGGGGCCCTCACCTGAGCGGTCTCCGCCTGCTCCAGCATCTCCTCGAATTCTTCATAGTCTTCATCATCAGGCTCAGCGCCCGACAATCTGGCAGCACGAGCCATGAAATAGGGGGGCAGCTCCCCAATGGCGGTGCCAGCACCCTGAGGGAGACGGAACACAAAACCACATGCATGAACACGCACCAGACAGGGGACCAGCACACGCTGCCGGACAGGGGGACAGAACACATGCAGTGTCTCTCCTCACCCCCCCACACACGTCCCAAAGCTGCTGCAGGAAGTTCATACTCCCAGGCAACATCTGCACACAACACATTTATAGTACATGTCACAATACACAGCACAGATTTCCAGCTAATGAGTTAATAAAATGAGTGTAAAATAACATACAAAGAAAGTCAACAGGTTATGAGAACTGACAAAATGTTTGGTCATCAGTTAGTATCTACAACCAAATACCTGCTCGTTTTCTGACAAAAAAAAAAAAAAAAAAAAAAAAAAGATAATAATAAAGCCTTAACATACAACATTGGGTTAAAAAATTGACGTGAATTCATGAAGGTCAATAAACACAGATAAGTGACTTGGCTGCTCTTCAGCTTTAAGGGCCACGAGTATTTGTTTTTCATAAATTAAAACGACAGCGTTTTTGGCCATGTCGGATTGCCCGCCTCCTTCCTCCTCAGAGAGTTCAAAAGAAAGGAAGCTGGCGAGACTGCAGGAGGGGTAATCAGGCAGATCAGGATTTAATGCAGAAATGAATTAGAGAGAAACCACAAACGATTGGCTAAATCTGTAAAGGCCCAGTTCTGCTTTATGGACTCATACACGTTCATGAGCGACACTTCTGCTGCTTAAGTAGACATCTGCAGCAGCACGTATGTCCACAATCAGAAAGAGTGAGCTAATGCGGCCTGGGACAGGGGCAGATTCTAGCCTCAAAGCAATGGAGGATGGGAACACACCAGCAGCAAAAACAAACTCCCGTCAAATTTTGGTTCTCAAGTTTACCAAACAAACAAAATGAACCAAATACTCAGGGAAAGACCCATTAGTGCAAAATTCTGGGAAGAGAGTAAGGCAGTGCCGGAGGGGCTACCCAGTACCGTCAACAACTTGTCAACTAAAGGTGCTTTGAGAGAACCAAGCAATTTGCTGGCAAAACGGTTGAAGCTTTAATTCACCAGGACAGCTGGTCCATTCATTAAGGGGCGTTACGTACGACACAACTTTGCCACCTGTCCTGGAAGAAACCACTTCAATCTGCAGGGTGGGCAGAACTAACCTCCAGAGCATTCCTGTCAAAGGGCAGCTAACCATGAGCTTAAAAATAAAAATGAGGGAGGGGAGGTAGGCGCAGGCAAGCAGTACAGAGTGAAAACAAGAAGTTAGTCAGACAGCCCTTTGTGTGACCCTTCAGCAGACACAATCTTGCCCAGCGTGACCGCCGTGTTCGTTTCGTTTGGGTTGCCTTGTCACACTTGCTCACAAGGTTTGTCTAAATACTATCGGCGCTGGCCTATTGTGGGCTGCACCAGCTAGGGCGTTTATGCCAGGTGCAAACTGCCATCTTGGGTCATGTCATAGCTAAAATTAAAGGATCTGGAAAAAGGATTACTGTACCCACACCACGTCCCGAAGCTACATCCTGCAAGTTCAAACAAATCCACAACGCACACCTGTCTTGTATAAGGTCTGCCGCTAGATCACGTATGCTTTGTTTTTGCTACGATGGTCCAGGTAGGGGGAAAAACTGGCACAGTGCCTTGCACCGCTGGTCACATTTGTTTGGGGGGGAGGGAGTTGAGGTTGTGGTCTATCATGTTGAAATGAATGAAACAAGGCAAGCCAAACCAAGGAGAGTGACCGTCAGCACACAGCACTGCAGTACATTTACTAGCTGGTTGGAGAGACAGTGCTATATCCCAAAAATCCTAGTTTATGAAAAGTGAAGCACTTCTTCCTCGACTGAAATACACATCACCCAGATAAGCAGAATCTACTTCAATTTCAAAGTTATAAGGAAGGCAGAGTAAATAACTACCTCAAATGCAGTGTGGAAAAAAAAAAAAACAGGCATGACTAAAACTGAAAACTGACACATTCATTTTTCTCAGTAGTAGACCACATTGGATTTTTCTGAGTTCTGAAACAGCATGCTTAAATTTCATTTATCTAGGGTTTACTTCCTTATGTGGGATTGCAATGTGCGCACAGCTACTTCGGTACAGAATACAGTAATTTCTTTTTCCCAGATGCTTGAGAGAGACCGACATGATGCAACAAAGTGTTTTTTGTTGCAGGGCTTTACAACACCTGGCAAGCCAATTATGCACATTTATGTCCAGTATATTACAGTAAAACTGGTGGTTATATTGAAAAGGGGGAAGAAAAACCAACCAAGTGCATGTATGTCAACATTTACTTGTAACAGACACATTCCAATTTGGTCGTGGTGGTAGTGTGGTGGGGGGGAAATCAGATTTTAAACCATTTTAAATTTTAATTTACAATCAAGCTGTTGAGAAAGACATGAAGACAAACTCAAAACAGCAAACTGCTTGTAACAAGAGCACATAGGACACACAGGTACTAATTGGGGGGGGGGGGTAACTCACCCACATGCAGGCTTCAAGGCGGACTTTGGCGATAATGGCCCACAGAGAGATGCTGCCCTGCAACTCTTCCTGGGGGCAGATGATCTGGTCAGGGTAGGGGGGCTCAGGGAAGTCCACGGAGTTACACTCATATGCTGCTAGGGTGACAGATGCTATATGAGGACCCTGAGGGATGGTGGGGGAGACAAGGAGGAAAGAAGACCAATGTTCAAGGATCTCAGCAGTTCAGGATGCGGCCTGTACAGTGTTTACACCACACCTTCACTCAGTGTGTGCTGGCATCCAAAGTAGTGTGGTGGGAGGACACTCAGCTAAAAACAAGTGCCAAGGTGTACGCGTGTGTGCGTGTGTGTATGCGAGTGCACGCGCGCACATGTACCGCCACTTCTCTTCCATTCCAAGGCACATGGTTTGACACATTACAAAACTTAACTCGATGACACGCAAAACTAAGAAGCTCAGGTGGCGGTGGCATGTCTCTGGGAAGCCCCTGTTGTGTTTCCCCATCACTCACGATGGCAACTTTTGCCCTTTCTCTGAGAAGTAGGGCTTCAACACCCTTTCCATAGTCTTATTTTCACAAATGCGTTTGCTCATTGTGGTCCTTTGTAGAAAGGAGCAGTGGCACATTAACACCTGAAAGGATGTGGGCCTGTGTCTGAGCCAGGGCACTATGTTCAGGCTATGGGAACATCGTGTGCTCCCCACAACTCTGTGGTTTTACTTCCGCTTGCTAAGCAAAGTCATTTAGAGGAGTGTAGCATTACCGTACACCTATCTGTGTCTTCAGCACAAGCACCACGAGACCTTTCCATTCCAAGTCAGGCCGATGCTGTGCCTTAAAGCAGAATAATTTGCTCAGGACAAGCATACCAGGCATGCATCTGGCAAGCAACGCACCCACCATCAGCTAGGTTCCTGTGACTCTGGTATGACAACCATTCCTGCAGACCTCCCACTGGTACGGCCAATGGAAGGACATGCAGGAGTGCTGTCCCAAGTCGCGGGATTCCTGCCGATATCGTCGCCTCCTACAGCCCGGAAATTTTGAAATGCTGATGTAACCAGCTACGCACTAAAATATTGGAGGGTGGGGGTAAGGGATTTTAATGCTTGAATGGAAAGGCCAAATATGAGTGTGGAGTTTGATTACATTGGTTAATTCTGATTACACAGCATGCATCCTATTAAAAGATGCTAAGAATGTGTATTAGCATGTAGGCAATGCTATGGTGCAAGTCTCAGCCTGCTCTGACATCAACAAGCCATCTCAGATGTTCTACCCATCCTTAGAAGTTGTGCTTTAAGTGAAGGGGGGGCTTTGAGGTACTCAACAATTTATTGGTAGTTTTTGACTCCCCCCTATTTATGTCTTTACAATTTGAGTTCAGATTAACACAGCCTATTCTGTCAGAGCAGCACCACACAAAGGAAGTTTCACTGCTGCCATTTTTATCGAAGAGTGTTGCCAGTCAACATAAACCTGTTGCAGTCATAAGGGAAGTGGTATATTTCTATAGCTATTCCACGCAAACAATCAGGTTCACTATACCATAGAAACCATCTGGAATAGTGAAGTGACTCTCCCCCCACAAAACCCAGCCCCACCCCTCAAGCCCTACCCTCAGAACTGGGGAGCACAGATGTGTTGACAAAACAGCGGATCGAATAAACGAGACATCTCTAGAGAATTCATCCAACTCCTACGTGTTTATACAACCTGTGTCCTGGCGGCGGTGGCGGGGGGTGCTGGACAAGCATCACACTTTTAAGGAGAGGCTTGAGCACCAAATCCCTGTCCTTTTCATGTCACTCTGATGAGTCACAGGAGTCCTCACGCAACTTTTTGGGACACCCAGCCCTCCATCTGTGCCACCGTCAAATGTTAACAGCTGCGCACGTTAAGCAGAGAGGAAACGCCAACCCTTAAGAGGACGTGCAGTGCCTGAGGGGCCACACTTGACGGATTGCGGCGACAGCAGACCTGGCAGCACACGTCAGGCGCGCGATTACTCATCCCCCCTGCGTGCCTGTTCCCAGGAGCGGCCCGACACAAAGCTCTGGGCATGCGGGCGGCAGCTTTCAGTGAAAGTTTCCATTCACGTCCAGCCTTGCTCCAGGCATGAGCTCCCCAACACCACCGGCTCCTTGACCTCCAAGTGTCTAACTTGTGTGACCTTTCATGGAACAGGTAGCCCCTAAACGTGTCGTTGTGGGGTGAAAGTAAGGTTCTTGTACCTCACCCTACCAAGGCACACAATGTCTCTAAATGCCTTGGGGGTTTTCCCAAAGTCTTACATTCCAGCACAGCCATCCTCTTTATTAGTAAATCATGTGTGATAACCACCCCCTCCCTTCTCATCCCACAGATGTGTCAGACTCAAGCTGTTCCACACTCATCTATTCACAACCTGGACAGCATTACTTGGGTGGGATTTACAGGACGGCTTTTGACAGAAAAACACCAGCAGGTCAACCATCCTGCATGGTCTTTAATCAGTGTCAATGTCCAGGAGAAGCTACAGTACAGTATTCCAGCACATTACCCAGCACCCAAATTAACTTTTGATATGCCTCAGACTGACACATAACCCCCCCATCCCCTCCCCACCCACGCACTCAAATGAAGTCATTCTCAGTGCAGGATAATGTTCCACGTCTGAACTAAATTAGCCATAATTCTTGAGTGGGAACATGGTTTTGGACCCCCTATATGCTAGAGAGCTTCCAATGTTTAAGACTGGTTTTTGAAGAGGGTGTAAATAATGGTTTCCACACGGGGAACCATTTAACCTTCCTGTCCTTCCTGGTGGAAAAATTAGTGAATTATGTCATCAGCTGTAAGCTCCATAAAATGTTATAATTCCTCTTTGACAATAGCCATCTGCGCGCGCACATGCACACACACAGTCCAAAAGCTTGGTCAATTGTACAATGGAAAGAAAATAGCTCAGATTTTTGCGGTAAACCACGAAACCGGTGCTTCACAGTAAAAGAAAAATGATCAACGGTCCTTTGTACACACTGCTAATGTTTGTGAACCGTGAAGCGTTTTGGGATCTCTGCTGGAACATACACATCCCTGCTGACACTGTGCAGTGTTCCCCCACCACACTGCCCAAGGAAAAGCCTCCTATGCGCATACAAACGGACGCGTGCAGTCGTCGCGCGCTCGCGCCTTCCCCCACGCCGGTTTCCTAATGCAACCGTGTAAAATAGGAGGAGAGACGGTCATATCACCACTTGGGTTTGGGACAGATTTTATTTTTAGGGCGCCTCCCTTAGTGTTCTCACCAAGGGGAGAGCTGGAAAACAGCAGGGCTGCAACATCAGCTGTAACGACTGATAAAAACCGTAACCCAAACCCAGACGCGACGTCGCCGCCTTGCCAACTGGGCCACGCGGCTTTACTCCGTCATCTTAAAAACTTGCAGACGTTTGCTTATCTAAAATATCTGTATCTTTCTGCAGGGCATTTTCAACACTGGGGGTTATTTCTCTGAGGAGGTGGGGGTGAAAACACACCTCATTTGTCCATCAAGAAACTTAACGCAGGAAAGTTAGCACAGAGTGGGTGACACGTTACACTGTGCATGCAGCATCACACTGACGTCTCTGCACCAAATCTCAACACCGGCTCCAGTGTTATGTTCCTGATTAAGGAACCGAGTCCAAACAGCCAGGTGTTAATATGACACCTAAACAGTGTTTGGAGAGATGTCTCTGTGTTTATTTTCGTTTTAAAGCATGCACCATATCCAACAATGAAGTTAAGCAGATGCCCATCTCATTTACAGCGTGAGCTCCACAGCATGAGGAACAGCACAAAGGCTGAAGAGTTCAGTTTCTGAAAACCCTGGCTCTGAAGCGACAAGACTACACGGCCCACGGCTGTGCTGTCCTGCGCCAGAGATAGTTGTGGTCGCTCTTCTCCAAAGAGAAACGTCCTTCGGAGGAGAGGCGCAGCCAGGTCCCAGAGGCATGCCTGAGGTTCACAACGCTAAGCGAGAACTACACCCAACCTGCCAGCAAATGCAGCCAAAACATTCACGGTCCCTTCAGAAGTAAGCGCAGGCAGCTGGGAACGTGTCAACTCTGGTTTCTACACAGCAGCTATAGAGGGTGAGAGGTCAAGACTGAAAATTGGACTGGAGCAGCCATTTGATAAGGAGAAGATATCAAATGTCTGAGAAAAACTCTAAGCCTGACAAAAACAAAAGTGTGTGGGTGAGGAACGTCAGACTTAATTCACACATTCAACAAGTCACTCTGCTTTCGACAGGCTGCTTGTACATGTCCCAGTCGTAGGATGTTTGTGCAGTGTTAGCCTTACAGCCTGTGCAGTGATAAAGACAGACAACCGCTGAACCACACGGCTGTGTGTAAAGCTTCCTGTGCGTTTCTACTGAGAACTGCCCAGAGAACAGCTTCTTCTTCTCTCGCAACAAATGAGAGCACAACACGCAACAGACTTCCTCAGCAGTGTTGCACGACTGACTAAGGTTCAAACTGCCGGAGGGCAAGCCAACCAGCTGCCCAATCACACAATGCTGCGCCAACGCACTGTTAAACGTCAAGCGTCTGGGCATCACCTTTGACACAGTTTGAACACCTGTCTAATTCCAGCCTCCAACTTACTTCACGCCAGTCCCCGTCTCCTGGGACTTCCTCCTCGGATGTGGTTTCACAATTGAACAGGTACAAGAGAAAGACAAGGAAGAACACACCACGCCCTCCCAGAACCACCCTCACTTACTCTCTCACTCACTCACACACACACACACACACACACACACAGTGAGTCACTCATGTGTAAGTAAGCATCTACTCAATAGCTTCCTGGACAAAGGGGATTGTTCCAGGTGAAGGGAACTCGTTTTGGACAGGTAACCAGCGATTAACTTGCACTGCCGGCCAGACATATGACACCTACACTGATAGACGCAAGTTAAAAAAGGACGTTCAATTACCGAATGCTTGCTCACACTACCAAAAATTGCCTCTCCATTTCCATTTGCTAAAAGTTGCACTAAGTGCAAAATGCAGTGAAAGGTTCCGATGCTAGTAAAAAGCTGCCGACATGAATGAGTGTGTGTGTGCACATGTGACACACAGTGAAAGATCGAGAGAGAGCACAAGAGAGAGCAGTGGAGGCAGGCCTTTGTGAAGCTACCATCACAAACCAAACCAGCCACTAGTAGAATTCCCTAAAACCTCAGCCAAAGCTCCAGCTGTGGTATACTGTGACAGTTACTGGTAATTAGAGCTCAGCCAGCTGTAATTACCAGCAGCAAAATTTAATTTCAAAGGCTTTGAAAAAGAATTCAAAATTACCCCTGCAAATTGCCAACA
This sequence comes from Chitala chitala, assembly GCA_025773905.1. NCBI lineage: Eukaryota > Metazoa > Chordata > Actinopteri > Osteoglossiformes > Notopteridae > Chitala > Chitala chitala. The sequence continues at coordinate 838 of JABJVR010007838.1, read as the reverse complement.
TACAATTCTGAAATCCAGAGCAGGCGCTTAATGCCCGATCTTCGGCAGACTTCCCTTATTTAGATTATATTCAAGGTTATTCTGAGAATAACGACCATCAAATCATACTGCTTACATTGACTACAAACACAAAAGTACAGTACAGCCTTCTCTGTTGAATGAAAGGCATTGTGATCATTACGCAATATGGGAGATCTTCACTATACTGGATGTCTGGTTAACCAAGACAGACTGCACTTCTCCAACATAAAATGTTAAATTCAGACATGATGGATTTTTAATACTTTTTTGTCAACTTACAGTGCAGTACAGTAATTTTCTGGTGCCCATAATTGCTTAATTACAGCATATTACAGAACCTAATTTAAGTAGGGGATGCTTGAATACACTTTCATCCAAACAATTTAGAGTGGTCCTTGATGTTCTCAGCTTTCAAGGCAACCCCTGCCCAACTGTGACAAAGCAGTTTTTTGTGTTTACTTCATTTGCAAAAGTAATGTCCCTGACTCACACTTGTTTGTTACTTGAGAGTGAATCAAGGCCATCTATGGAGCTCCACGTGGAAGGTTCTGGAACATCCTTTACAGGCAAGCCAGTACAAAGAGTAGGAGACCAGGAACAGAACAGTATTACTATAGGATGGGCTAAATGCCTCCCGAAACATTACCCCTCCTCCTCAGGGAGACAGCCTGTGGTGTCCCAAAAGCGGACTACACAGACATTCCCACCCCTAGTCGCCACGGGGGGGGGGGGGGGGCGCGCCGGCCGGGGGGGGGGGGGGGGGGGGGGGGGGGGGGGGGGGGGGGGGGGCGGGGGGGGGGGGGGGGGGGGGGGGAGG
>JABJVR010007837.1:0-11160 GCA_025773905.1 Chitala chitala | reverse complement strand
AACATTAAAGTGTGACAAACATGCAAAAAAATAAGAAATCAGGAAGGGGGCCAACACTTTTTCACACCACTGTATTCTGGAGAATGGTGTGTCCTTCAGCAAGACACCCTGCACTAGCTCATTGTAACAGATACAAAAAATGTTGTAAGTCGCTTTGGATAAAAGCGTCTGCTAAATGACTAATTAATTATAGAATGACTAAATTAAGCAAAAGGAAAATTAAAGTAAATTTCGAAGGGTCAGAGGTTTTTTGTTGCCTTAATAAAACAATATTGACTCATTTGAATTTTTACTTCTTGCAAGCATAACATTACTTAGTCAGTGTTACATTGTAGTAGTTTTTAAAGTGTGGCACATCAGTATGAACTCTAATTTGAGCTAATTTATGGTCACAGCCACGGGTTCATGTTTATTTACTTACTGTGTGTTTCACAAAGACTTTGGTTACATCACTCAATAACATTACATTGCAGAACTATCATAATTTTGTTCAATGTCCTTTTCTTAATCTTTTTATTCTTCTGTCTGCAGTGGCCTGCACTATAACTGGCATGCGTTGTGCAAAGATTGATGCATGTTAAATGTGTGTGTTTTTGTTAAATGCAATTAATGTTAATTTAGTTAGTCAAAAGTGTGTTATTATGTTCTGTGTTGTGTGCATGTGTTGGACAAGTGAGTATCAGCTGGCTGCCCTCGGTGTGGAGAGTGTTCCCTAGCATCACCTCACCCAGCAACGAGTTTTCACAATGACTCAACTCGTGTGATCACAGGCTGTTACTAAACTGTATAATACTGGTTGGCTAGAAAAAAACAAGTTTCAGTTATCATCTTTGTTTCGTGTTGACATGGATCAGTGAGCCTCAAGTACACATCCTTAATGTTCATGTGTTTTTGTCTGGGTGTGGCAGGGACCTCTGCTGGCTGGAGGCCGTAAGTGACCGCTTATATCGCTTATGCCTAGAACCAGCACTGCTGCAGCGATGTGCAGATGATGCCCCAAATGAGCTTCCTTCTACATAACCATGATAGAGGACGTCCACGATATTGTGATGCAATTAGGCTGCGTGTTGCCCACTTGGAGCACATCTTCAAAAATCAACCACTGCCCCACAACTGCTGTCCAAATACCCAGCGGTGTAGATACCTTTCCCTGCAATGATTCACTGCAGGACTCACACAACATTAATACTGTACATCTATATAATTACCAGCAGAGTATAGCTCAATACTCTGAATACTCACTACGAAGTCTGTTTCCCTGTCCCCTGTTCTGACCACCATGGAATGCTGGATAAAGAACAGAACTAATGTGGGATAACTACAACCCTCAGATGCACTATTTTATATAGAGGTAGAAAATCTAAGAAAAAGTATCTATACTGCAATGGTTGCTGGAGTGTCAGGTCTGATCCTCAGTGAGTGTGGACATATGGGGCTATTCTCTGTAAAGGTATGGCCAGTTAACCTCTGCTTTCTTTTCTTGTCTTTAGATTTCATACTGTTTGTTCTCTCATAGCCAGCTTGCTACCAGTCACCTAGGCAGAAATAGGAAGATGTAGGACTTCCATTTAAGGCCTTAGCTAGAATTTGCCACTCCATTTACAGCTGTATTTAGTTAGCATTTAGCTGTTTTCAATCATTAACTTTGACAAATAATACATGTGTAGGTTCAACAGGTGTCTATCACTGCATGAGAAGTCTAACATCTTAACCACTATGCTACTGACTGTCTGGGGAGTTAGGCACTGCTGACCTAGTTCCCCAGTTGTGTTGAAGTGAAATATATGTGTTTTTGACCCAGTTCTATTGCCATGTTGTGGTAATACACACCTGGTCACTAAACTCTTTCTGTGTTCATGTTACAATTAACTGTGTGTGGTTAGGCTCAAGTCTTATACTCACTAGAGGAGAAAAGAAAGGCTGATTATTGGCTGATTACTGCGATACACAGCAGGATTAATTTAGCTGAACACATGGTGAAGCAAGTGCTGGTTTGTCAAAGTTCTTGTTACAGGCCCTGGGTAGGTCCAATCCCTGAGGACCCAGGACATTTTATTGTAACAGCAGGTCAATGCATCTGGTGTTACAGGTGTAAACCAGTTTCTAATTTTAAGGTAACTCTAAGCTCTTTTGGACCTAAACACTGGAGGACTGGAATCAAGCAATTCACAATGTTGGGGCAGGTTCAGGTTTTAATACTGGGAGGTGTTCAGCGTTGTTGTTGATAGCAGAACTGGGCCCATGCTGGAAGGACAATTAGCCAGCTGACAGGAAGCAGGAGAGGTGGTCACCTTTGAACTCAGCAGTGCTGGAGTTGATGTGCATCCTCTTCTGGCACTCACCACAGCTCATGAGGAACCGTGTCACTGCCTCCCGGGGCAGGAAGGCGTATGTCTCTGCTATCTGTGAGAGACAGAAAGAGAGAGAACGATGCAAGAAAAGCAAAGCCTCGTGGTGCATGACGGGGCACCAGATGGCGTGGTGGGCAAGGCCCTAGCTATGTGGCTTAATAACTCCCTGTTTCAGTCCTAGAAGGGCCTTTAATGTTGTACCTTAGGGAAAGGTAGTTCATTTCATTTGGTTTCGTAAAAATCCAGTTGCTAGTATAAATCCAATTACATTTCTCTGTCTTAAAAACAACTTTTTACATTACTATTATGACACTAGGAATAAATAATTATTAAAATAACAAAGGTAGCAATAGCAACATAATTTAAAAAGCATGGCTAACAAGAAAAACGGATCTGAAAGAATGAAAATGATCATTTTAAGCGTTATTACTACACTGGAAAATACAGTGTAATTTTGTCTCCCATTTGGAGAGAGGACACACCGTGTTGTGTTGACATCATACTCTTACAGTTTACTGTATTGTTAAGAGACTAATACCCATGGAACAAAACCGTCAATTGCCAAAACTCAGCTATGAAATTAATCACTCCTTAAACAATATTCACCTACTTAAACACAGCTTTCAGATCTAATTTAGCCTTTTTGCAAAACTCTAAATAAACCTTCACTGAGAAAAACATTCTGCATGATGGCGCATTTTGGTGCAAAACGGTATATGCTGACCGTAAATTAAACACAACTAACACACAGCTGTCATCCTTAATACACAACAGCTCAAAACTGTTCATGCATATTTCTAATGATGTGATGTTCCCAATTAGTGAATATGACATAATCCAGTTCAAATCGAGCAAAGTCAAACTGCAATTTTAACAGTGGAGACCAGATGAGGAAGATGAGCACATGAAAAAGTTGGTGGAAGAAAAGAAGAAGGAAGCACTGGATGTCTCAAGAAATCAAAACAACTATCACAGATTATGTCGATGAAGATTCTCAGTCATCCAGGTGGAACTGTCTGGAAGCTGAATCAATCACTGGGCTACTTTATTCTTCATAGGAACGTTTCACTACTCATCCAAGTAGCTTATTCAGCCTGAGTCGAAATTGGTCAGGGGCCCCATATTTATCCTCCAGGGTGGTTAACTCACTAGGATAGGCTTATGGGCTAAACAATGGCAGAAAGTCTCACAGTCTCACAGAGTTACCACAAATTATGTTCTGGTTCATGTCAATTTGGACTCAAAAACTCAGAAAGAGTCAAAAATTAATTAGTTCTGCATGTGCAAATAAGTGCAGACTCAGACATGTTTTCAAGGTTTGTTCTTCCAGTACAACATGTAGTATTTATTGCTAATTTATCTTTTTGACTTTTTAGTTGATGTGGACAATATCTTTCTAAAATGAATCTTGTGCACTTCTGACTACAGGACAGCACTTACTATTAGCTGGATTCTCAGATATTGTCTGACCTCGTTTCAATATGCATGTGTACACTTACTTGTTTGTAAGTCACTTTGGACAAAGGCATCTGCTAAAGGAGTTAATGTAAATGTACTATGTTTGCTAGTGCTATTGTAAAACTGTGCTACTGTAAAATTTAAAGTACTACTAAATCCTGTACTGTATTGTATATACAGCAGCACATTCATACAAATACATTCAACAGCAGAAATCTGCTCTTCTGTGGCATTTACAAAATTTGTCTTGTTGGTTTGTTTTTACCATATGTATACAGAATGTTTGAATTTGACTCCATGGAAAGGCCTCATGAACATAACAGTGAACAGTTGGGTTCAATCTGGCAAAGAGAAGTAAAGGTTGTAACATAATTGGTCAACATGCCATGACAGAAGTACCTGAACAGCATGGTGGCAATTTTACATTTTGTGCATCAAACAACAATCATGATGTTTCCCACCACCACGCTCTACTGGGGCCATACAGCACTGAACATCTAATTACATTTCTGAATAGTCTATGGGATGTTTTGCTAGAACATGAGCATGTAGAGATTCATCTGGGACAATGTAAGCTCTCACTGTGGTGCATGTCCATGTGACTGGTTGACCCATAACCATAATAGTTTTTTAACTGCCTGCCTTCCACCATATTCCCCCTTCCTACAACCAAATTGAAGTGTTCTTCTCAGTTTGGGGCTTCTAGGTATATTAGTGTAAACCCTGTGCACACAAAAGTCTACAAATCAAATTTGGTCTGTAATGATGTAGCTGTGGAATGTGGTCAGAGCTGGATTCAGCATACCAAAGGACTCTTTTTCTATTGCCTAGTGAGTGATAACATTGTGTGAATGTATGAAGTATGACTGAAGTAAATATTACTTAAATAATGACGTCATATATATTGTAAATGTGACATATTATATTAGTTTCCATTCTTGAGTACTTATAAAAATGCAAAAACAAATATATGAAAACATGGTTTTGTATTTTGTTATGTAGTGTGCAATGACTGCTCGTAAGTGTTAATTAATTGAGTGGCTTTGTTTGTGATCTGATTGCAGTGTTTGATTTTAAGCGAAGATAAAAAAACTGTTTTGATTCAAGTGTTAACCTTTGCCTGAGGAGTCAAGAGTTTTTTGAATGTAGTTTGTCTTTTGCGTTTGTTTTGAGAAAAGAATGGATGGTTTCACGAAATGTGTTTTAGCAACTATAACACCTCAAGTAACCTGAGGGACAGGAAACTACACCTTTTATTTCACTCTCTTTCATATTAACACAATATTTGTCTCATATTGTTCTGTCCTCAAATTCCTTGATGAAGACACACAGTAACACACTGGAGTACGCTGTCACACTGAAACACAGTTTTGTATTTTAACACATATATTCACACACACACACACACACACACACACACACACACACGCGCGCGCGTGCACCATTGTGCACTGTAATGCTCGTACAATACCCCCCACGCACTCAGATGGTGACTCAGAGATGCTGAAATTGAAACACACAGTAAGTGTAATTAATCTTGTTTTGAATAAGGGTGGAGCTCTAAGGTACGTGTGACATATTGAACTTTGTTATTCATGTTCCAGGCAACAGATAAACATCCTGGGATGTCTGACCAGGTGTCATCTTGATTTCACTTGTCACTATCCTACACTGCTACCCCACCCTGACCTCCTGCTGCTGTTCCCCTCTCATTTTCTCTGGGTCCAACCTTTTATCCCACCATCTCTGCCTGCTGTCTCACTCTCACTCACTCTCTTCCTATTCATTCCTTTCTTACTCTCTTCTCTCTCACCCTGTGTTCCTTCCATCCCCACCACTCTACTAAATGTGACCTTCCTAAAACCTTGACCTATACACTCCCCAACCCCCGCAGAATCTGACTGATGTAACCCCCTCACCTTCACCTGGTAGCTCAAAGGTCTCTTTGACACAAATCATGGCATATGAGGGGAATGGCCAACATCTCCTTTGTGTCTCTATCATGAGGTGATGTGATGTGGTGGGCACACACTGTAAAACTGTGTTCAGAAGAGGTGCAGAGGCAGACTGAAAGGCAGTGATCAGAGGAGACAGGGAGGCAGACTGAAAGACAGTGATCAGGGGAGACAGGGAGGCAGACTGAAAGGCAGTGTTCAGAGGAGACAGGGAGGCAGACTGAAAGGCAGTGATCAGAGGAGACAGGGAGGCAGACTGAAAGGCAGTGATCAGAGGAGACAGGGAGGCAGACTGAAAGGCAGTGTTCAGAGGAGACAGGGAGACAGACTGAAAGGCAGTATTCAGAGGAGGTAAGGAGGCAGACTGAAAGGCAATGTTCAGAGGAGACAGGGAGGCAGACTGAAAGGCAGTGTTCAGAGGAGACAGGGAGGCAGACTGAAAGATAGTGTTCAGAGGAGGTTCAGGGGCAGGTCGAAGCAGCGTTCAGTGGAAACAAGGACACATTACACACAGCAGAGATGAAGGAAATGTTTGTTTTTTTGTTTTTTTACTTTCACTTTCCACTCCTTATTGTAGAGATGTTTTATTCATACTGCATATATATACGGTTTTGATAATACAGATGCTGCCGTTACCATGTCGGCAGAGCACTGTGAATGGATCTGAGGAAGGCTGAGACAGGGAGAGCGGTGCTCAGAGACACAGAAAGCAGCGGGGGTTTCAGGCGGAAACAGACAGAATTCACACAGAGGCACAGTGGGCCGCCCACGCCGTCACTCTTACCGCTTTGTACGTCTTCTTCTGGCCGGCATGCTTGGGTGTGCGCCCAGAGTCAGGGCCCATCTCCACGTGCATGGCATAGATGATGTCAAAGAAGTCCTCCACCACTGCCACCCGCTTCAGGGACGAACCGTCTGTGGCAGACCCCCCGTCTGAGCACTGCAGGGCAGGGGAGAACACTACTTTAGTGGCCATTGTTAGAAGCTTTGTTTACCTAATGTGTGTCGTGCTGTTGGGTGCATTTCTCTGTATGTGAATGTGTCCATTTGGTTCTGTGTGTATGGGTGTCAAAGAGTGTGTTCAACGAGAGTGTGTATTTCTTTGCGTGTGTGCACTGTGTAGTATGTAAATAACATGACCACGTGTACGTATACAGTATATAGAAGGTATACGTGTATATAATTAATCAATTTTACATTTTTGCTATATTAAAAAATTATAGCCCATAGACTACAAGTCATACGTTTAAACATGTCTTGCAAGAGAGGTTTTCATTGTTTTCACAATTTTAAACCTTTTCTAGTATTTTATCTACTATTTCAGATTCTTTAAAATGGCTGCCTCTTCCTTGCTTATAGCTTTACAAACTCTTGGCATTCTGTGAACAAGCTTCATCAAATATTCACCTGGGTTGATTCTCCTTCACCCGCCAGTTCAGTTTAAACAGGCATTTAACTGGGTGTGTCCAAAGTTTTGACTGCTAGTGCATATTTTAATTAAATAAAGTCTGTGGAGTTTTTCAATTTCCATGAAAACCCACGTCCAGTAAGGTGATCATACCTGTATAATTTCACTTGACATCATGCACGTGTCACTTCATGTTGCAATGTTTACCAACGTTTTGCAGGTTACTGTAGCTACATAGTGCACAGTCTTAAAACAGTGTTGTTAATTCTGGACGCTAAATTAAAAATAAACTGAATTCTGCTTAAACAAATAAATAGCTACTGAACACAGGAAGGGACAACAGTAAATAAACACATTTTCCTGTTTTTTTTTTGGCCATCTTTCCCCAGCAGCTACACAAGTCTGGTCTTGAGCCACTCACATAAAAATAGCTTCTCTCTATTTGATTGCAGGTTTTTAAAGAATAATATCCACTAACCTAAGGGCTTGCCATTATTTCATTATTTCCTTGTTAACAGCCAGAACACTGCTGGTTACAACCACGTTCAGCTGCTATAAAAGAGGTTCATACAGCACGAGCATCACCTCCAGGCCTGTCGTGGTGCCAGTTGGCATCAATGAGCAATCTGGTGCACATGTGTTGGCAGTGACGATGCCACACCGCACATGAAGACAGCGTTGGGTTTGGCTGCTGGGGAACACAAGTGCAGAGCGTTGTCTTGAAGTCTGGGGATGTCTGGGCTTGGTGAAGCTCAGTGTACAACCTGACCCCAGTTGGGGCAAATCTGTTGGGTAGCAGCATCAGAGAGAGGCTCTGCCATACGAGGAGCGGCTGTTGCTTGAGCGGCCCAGGACTCTGCTCAAAAGTGGAATGTCATTTCTGCCTTGACAAAAGGCACTCTCTCCTGTCAGAACGGCTTCGTCAGGCTGGATTTCAGCACTTGGGTGCTGAAACGTGTGGGGTCTGAGGTCCAGGCAAATTTGTCCACATTAAAAATAACAGCAAATATAAATCCACGTATAAACATCCCACCTCCCAGCCCCCGTTTTCCATCAGGCCGACCTTGTTGCTATGGAAACTGCCACTGCTCCTTGCAGGCAGGTGCGCGGGACAGTGCGTCACATGACACGGAGCTCAAATTCAGACTCTTGCAACAGGCTGAAATTGGTGGGGGGCTTAGCTTTAACAGAAAATGTTCTGTTAACAACCCAGGACAACTTAGTTAACGTGTTTTTTTTTCCATGGTAACATACTTTATTGGCATTTCACTGCAATGCTGGCGTGACTTGTGTCATATCTCTCATTCCTGGCCCCCAACCAATGCCAATAAGGATAAGAAGACATGCATTTGTGTGAAAGATTGCCATTTCATGTGAAGAATGGCCTTACACTCAGGCCTTCAAGGAAGTTTCAAAGAACGAGAATGTTTCAAGGGTGCAAAAATCGATACATTTTCAGTGACTTCACAGTGAAGAGAAGATGTAATATGGGTCCCTTAGATATTCAAAGCCAAAGGAACGCAGAAACACAACTCACAGGACCACTGAGCAAGAATATATGGGCACTAGGTATTTATTCCTGTAACAATCTTTGTGTACCAAAAGGGCGCCTCGTAGGCATGGGATGCCAAGGTCCTGTGACGTCTGCTCTGCAGGGTGGTTGGGGGAGGAGGGGAATCGCCTCTTCCTTTTAGAGTCAGGCTACATTGTCCCATCCTCTCACTCCTCCTCCTCCACCGTCCTGAGCTCCTCCATCTGCTTTTATTGCTCTCCTCCCTTGTTCCTCCAGTTCCTCTACCCTTTCCTCTCCTCTACTGATTTCCAGGTACTGAACGTTGTCATGGCAGCAAAGATGGGGCAGGGTATAATCCAACCCTCTCTAGCCACTCTCTTCCTCTTCGCTTCTACATCACTGTTAATATTTATTTATTTTTAGTTACAAACCTCTTTTTCTTCCACTCTTCCTGTCTTGCTCATTCTTTGCCTCCCCCTTCACCCCCACTCCTAAACCCTGGGGGTCCTCGCCTTCCCCAGACACAGAATATTATTATTATTTCTATCCTACGTCTCCCACTCTAAACCCTGTCCCGCTCCAAGCAGCTCTGTTGCTAGGAGACCAACCCCCCCCAACCCCTTTCCCCCACTGGCAGTCATACGGGGCGGTCAGGCCGCCCCTGAGCAACCGTGTAGTGTGTCGCGCCAGCTAACCCCCCCCCCCTCACTTATAGCTTGGTTGGTGGAGTTGGGGGTGTAGTGTTGGGGGAGGGGACATCGTGGGGGGGTTGGAGCAGACCTGTGCTGTGTTGGGTTCTCTCATTAGCCTCTTTTACTGTAATTCATGTGCAATTCTTCACAGATCACCTTTTCACCAATATGTACAGCTGTAAGTCTTTACTGAAACCCTTACGGTTAACAGCAAAGCCCTCCTCCTGAACTCCAACCTAAAGCCTTTCTGGTGACATCTAGTTCCTTAGAAATCAATCAACCAGATAATAACACTGTAACTGAATGACAGGCACCATGGCAGAACCTTTACTAAGGAGGAAAACCAAGAAAAGGCAGCACGTTGTCACATTGACAAGGATCCCATCCAGTATGTTTCTCTGTGAACTGGGACACTTGCTAGAGGGAGGGTCAGCGTAGCGGAGCTCCACCGTAACATGGCAGCGTCATTCTGCTACAGCACAGCAAACTGTGAGGCTGCCTGCAGCTTCCTGGTTGCAAGCACTGCCTTTCTGCCTGGAGAATCATAAGGCAAAAGTCAGGTCTGCCTCCCTTGAAGTCGGTCAGCAGGGAGGAGAATGGGGATGGGGGGGCACTAATGTCAGCTACACTCAGCGCTCCCTGGAGCGCCTCACAAATGTGACAACAGGTCACATTTCACTGTCCCGTGTCCCCAAGCAAATAGGCACACAAACTAGAAAGGCCTCATGATGCCCTAAACACGAGTGCAGCGTAAAGGGAGAGGGAGAGAGGGGGGCAAAGAAAGAGGAACAGAGAGAAGGAGAGAGAGCGAGACAAAGAACGAGAGAGAGAGAGAGAGAGAGAGAGAGAGAGAGAGAGAGAGAGAGAGAGACAAAGAGAAAACAAGAGAGGAAAAGAGAGAGGGGAAGAGAGGGGGACAGAGGGAGAGAAAGAAAAAAAAGAGAGGTGTCAGTGCCCCTCCCTCTCAGTTCAGTGAAGCACCTTCATTATATCCACATTACAACTGACTCCTGCTCTGCCTGGTGATCATTAACCACACACGCCTGGCGATCCCAGAGACCCACATGGGACACGTACGAGAATCCTCCCTGTGTTCCCACAATGCACCTATCCCGGCCTCCTTTCAGCTACTGCCATCTGACAGGACTTCTGTACACAATGCCCAGGCTTATCTTTCCATTGCTACCACTACTTTTATTAGCCTTATTAAATAAAGCGACGAACCGTTAGCATTGAAAGTACTGACACACAAAGTAGACATAACAATTACATCACAGCTGACTTTATTTATCAGCGTTGATTTAATTATTAATTGCAGTCACCATCATCGGTGTCACCACTGAGTGCCAATTGATATTATTAATCTTGCTCATGAACTTAACCCCGCAGGCTGATGGGAAGTCCTGCCAGTGGGTCACTAACAGCAGCTCTGGGACAGACACACAGACAGAGAGACGAGTAAACAGACAGACAGGCAGCACTAATGAGAAGCTGAGATATCTAATTATGTGGCAGCGTTGGCAGCTGGGCCAGAGTCGGGGGGCACTGTGTGCGGCTGTGAGGGGGCGGGGGCTGCTGTGGGGGCGGTGGAAAGAGCCCTGTTTTTGTCCTGCTGTACCATCTTCTGTGAAAAGGAGGAAGACAGGGTGGGGGGGAAGCTTTTCGTGTCTCTTCTGATCCCAGTGTGTGTCTCCTGAGTGCGCAAGTAACACCCTCTCTCCCTGGGTCTCAAAGGCACTCAGGATAGGTGGGGGGGGGGGGGGGTGGTTCACAGCTCATGTCG